>OY755249.1:61415665-61620665 GCA_963576725.1 Azorinus chamasolen
TGTGTGTGTTTATTTGTGTGCGAGCATATGTACGTGCATGTGTGTGTTTATTTGTGTGCGAGCATATGTACGTGCATGTGTGTGTTTATTTGTGTGCGAGCATATGTACGTGCATGTGTGTGTTTATTTGTGTGCGAGCATATGTACATGCATGTGTGTGTTTATTTGTGTGCGAGCATATGTACGTGCATGTGTGTGTTTATTTGTGTGCGAGCATATGTACATGCATGTGTGTGTTTATTTGTGTGCGAGCATATGTACGTGCATGTGTGTGTTTATTTGTGTGCGAGCATATGTACATGCATGTGTGTGTTTATTTGTGTGCGAGCATATGTACGTGCATGTGTGTGTTTATTTGTGTGCGAGCATATGTACGTGCATGTGTGTGTTTATTTGTGTGCGAGCATATGTACGTGCATGTGTGTGTTTATTTGTGTGCGAGCATATGTACGTGCATGTGTGTGTTTATTTGTGTGCGAGCATATGTACGTGCATGTGTGTGTTTATTTGTGTGCGAGCATATGTACGTGCATGTGTGTGTTTATTTGTGTGCGAGCATATGTACGTGCATGTGTGTGTTTATTTGTGTGCGAGCATATGTACGTGCATGTGTGTGTTTATTTGTGTGCGAGCATATGTACATGCATGGGTGTGTAGGTGCATTTGTCGCTTGGTAGAAAGATAACTTTTTTCAACATTAAATTCAAATTAGTTACGCCAGTGTAGCTCCTGACCAGACGCAACACAAAATTATCCTACACGTGTATTGTCCTGTTTTATTAACCTGTCAAATTTAAATATTTATACGCTTGCTGAACACACCATAAATAGCTTCGGTTGATATCGATCGTTTCCGCTAGTAAAATATTTCCTAAGTGGCTTATTCGAGTACTTGTACATTTATTGTGAATCTCGTGAAACACGTCTGAAACACAGGTTTACCCAAGCTAAATAGAATCCTTTCAGTGACGTAGGAATATTCACATTTGACAGGTCAATAAAACAGGACAATACATGTTTACCAGTATGAAAGATCAGTGCTGCATCCTCAAATCCCAAATGAAGTGAAATACAGTAAAACTTTACTAATCCGGAATATATTAACAAAGGAGAAATGAGAATTTTCTTTCACCTTAAATGCATAATGAATGCAATTCAGAAAGCTCTTAGGGTAGTTTATGCATTGATTTCAGTCTGTATTAACCTTTACCTTCATATAAATGAGTAGACCCAGATAAGACAGCCCCAAATTGGAGATGTCTAATCAATATCTGCTCTTTTTGCTAAGGGAAAGGGTTAAGCTGACAAATACCCTTTTCTTTATATATTTTCGGTTATTATATGGAGTTTGAGATGTTTTATTGATCATTAGTTCCATCCCAAAAGAAAAGGGGTGTTTATTAGAGTGGGTGTGTCTATTAGAGTGAGAGTATTTATTAGAGTCGGGTGGGATGTTTATTAGAGAGGGGTGGGATGTTTATTATAGTGGGGATGTTTATTAGAGTTGGAGTGTTTATTAGGGTGGGGTGTTTATGAGAGTGTGGTGTTTATTAGAGTGTGGTCTTTATTAGAGTGGGGAGTTTATTAGTGGGCGTGTTTATTAGAGTGGGGAGTGTTTATTAGAGTCGGGATGTTTATTAGAGTGGACGTGTTTATTAGAGTGGGAGTGTGTATTAGAGTGGGATGGGAGTGTTTATTAGAGTGGGATGGGTGTTTATTAGAATTGGAGTGTTAATTAGGGTGGGAGTGTTTATTAGAGTGGGTGGGTGTTTATTAGAGTGGGAGTGTTTTTTAGGGTGGGGATGTTTATTAGAGTGGCGTGTTTAATATAGTGTGGTGTTTGTTAGAGTGGGTGTGTTTATTAGTGTTGGCGTGTTTATTAGAGTGGGGAGTGTTTTTAAGGTAGGGGATTTTTTTAGAGTGTGTGTGTGTTTATTAGAGTGGGCGTGTTTACTAGAGTGGGGTGTTTATTAGAGTGCGCGTGTTGATTGGACAGGTGTGTTTATTAGAGTGGGTGTGTTTATAAGACCAGGGGTAAGGGATTTGGATGAGTTCACAACTAAATACAGGCGAAAATGGGTTAAACGACTATAGATACAATAGTCTTCTTCCATCAGCTGTTTACCTGTATATAAACCTGTGCAGAGAAAACTTTGACACATCATCATCGTGCACATATGGGTAGACGACATCCCTGTCTACCTGGTCCACAGTCTGCTCGTACGAGACCTCATCCAGTGTGACTGTGTCACCACTCCCGAGTACTACGTGCATCACACCGTATGCCACAAGACTAGACACGTAGTCACTGTCATACATGAAAATGTTCTTTTCAAACTGAGACACCTGGAATAAAATAGTATTTACATGTATCAATTTCTTACAAGGTACAGTAAAATGATATTTCCCAACCTCTATGAAGAGAGATTTGTTTAATTTGTTTTACCGAAAACAAATTATTGAAAATAAGTTTTGAATGGAGATTCAAAGGAACCCTTTTACAGTTGGCAATCACGCTGGCCTCTTTGCATGTACGCCGACAAGAAAGGTTTAATACTCTATGAAGGCGACCTCTTAAATCCAGAAATGGAAGGAGAACGTCGGATATCTGTACTATTTCGATTTTGTCGTACCCTTTATTACTTTTCTACAGTTACTCTGTTTGCAGCTCAATCATTGAGTACACTAGCGATAGGTGGATACAGTTTGTTCACTTAAATGTTTTCGTTATACATGCACTTTACCACTGTATTTGCCGTCGCGGTTGTTGTAGATTAGTCGGAGAGGGGATACGTTTATTTGCACTGTTTGTCTTTTAGGGTGGGGATGGAATAAGTGTGAGGTTGGGCGCCCATAAACCGGTTTAACCCCCCCAGTGACTTTTGTCACTGACCGTTCCAAGGCGGTACTTCCATCTTCCCCCTATTGTATGTTTGTTTTGTCTTTGTGCGCCTCTTGATGTTTTTATAGTTATGTACATTTGCTGTTTCCTTGTGTTGCTGTTCGGGCGACTTGGATTTGCAAACAGTCTGGATTTAGATGAGACACCGATTAACTCTGAGTCTTGCCATATTCCAAACTGGTTGACACTCGTTATGTATTTGTAAAGCTAGGGTGACTGTGCGAGAATTGTGAGGTTAGGACGTCCGTAAACCGGTTTTAACCCCCAGTGGTGATTTTGCTACTGACCATGCCAAGGTGGTACTCTCTTTGTCACCCTTCCTTTTAGTTGCCTTGCGTCTTTGTACTTGTGATTTTGTTCATGCGTGGTGTGTTTGTCTCTGGTTCTTGTGTGTCTGTTGGTGTTTTCTGTGTTCATCTCGTGTGTGTGTGTGTGTGTGTATGTGTGTCATGCTGTCTACCGGTTTTTATGGTTGTGGTTGCGTCTTGTATGTGGCTTTGCCTGCTTGACTTTACTACTTTTTCATGTAGTTATCAACAGCATTAACCCTTTCCCTGTTTTTTATTTATTTATAAATTTCGATACCTACTGAATATTCATGGACAAAACAGTTATAGTGAACTATGGAAGGTGGAACATTGTAGCCATTTTAGAAAGTAAAGAAACAGATTCCACCAGCAAACAGAGCAGACACTGGTCAGATGGCTCCTCTAGGAGCCATCTGATCTGGATCTACTCTGTTTGCAAATGCGTGAAAACACTTCTATATAAGGGAAAGGGTTAATAATTTTTGAATCAGAAGTAGTCCAATTTGCCCCAGGGTCCATGCTTATAAAGCTTTTAGTTGAGTCTGAGATCGTTCTCAAGCTTTTGATTGGTCAGATTTGAGCCTTTGGCTCAAATCTGACCAATCAAAAGCTTGACAACTCAAATCCGACCAATCAAAAGCCTGAGAACGAAACTCAGACTCAACTAAAAGCTTTATAAGCATGGACCCAGATCCAACTTGGAGCAGATATTATTTTTTTAAAGTGGGAAAAAAGATTAAATTAAAATTAAAAATGTAAAACATACCTTATAAATAAGATAAACAAATAATTAGATATAAATACAGTTAACCCCCTCTAAACCAGAAGAGTGTCTCTAGTAGAGAAGAATTTAGATACTTTTAGGCAGGTGACTGTTTCTGCATGACCTTCATCCTGCATTAAGCTGCCGTCTGTCTCCAAAACTGACATTTATATCAAACTGAATGTCCGGTTTAAAGAGGTTTTAGTATATACACGTACAACGAAAATATGAATAAATGTAAACAGTGATGGAAGTAGATTTACCGATACAGAAAGAGTGCTAGAGGTGTTGGATGTCTTGAGGTTCACATTTATAGAAGAGCTTTTAGCAGACAGGGTAACATTCTTTAGGTCGTCTATGGGTAGCACGCTGACATTCTGTATCATATTTCCACTGCCTAGCAACTGTGAGCAACCTGTGCATAGCTCAGTGGTCTCCAGTATGTCATCCGTCATTTCCTCAATAGACTGTGAAGTTGCCTTGGCCTGTCAAAATACAACAGTATAAGATGAAACGTATTATGTACAGTACACTGTTGAAGCATTTTGAAACTGTGACCTGATATATTTAGAAATGTGTTGCAGGTAACCCTGGAAAAGTCACAACTCCAATATTAGAATCAAAACGATCTTTATTGGTGTAATCAGTAATACAGCAGAAATGCAAGTGTCTACATGTATACATCATATACATAACACACAACTTAAGAGTATTGTAGATGCGAGGTCGTGCTTTCAGCTCCTATTCTATAATAGCAGAACAGAATATGTTCTGTTCTGTTCTATAATAGCTTTAAGAAATACAAAGGGGAATAACTCAGATGGGAATTTAATTTGGTAGAACTCACTTGGCTGTGAGAGGCAACTGAATCCAATTACTGCCTATTTGTATTTACTATTAAAAACTATCATTTTAGTGGCACACTTGATGCTGTGCATCAAATACTTTCACAGTTCTATTCTATTCAATTCTAATGTGAGAGCTGGAAGCACAGACCTATTACAGTATATCCACATCCTACAACTATATTGATAATCAAGTACCTAAACACATTAAGTATTTATATTAAATACGGTAATTAAAGTTAGTATTAAGCTTACAGTATCGAGAGAAAACCTATCCTAGAAATAACTGTTTGCATCCAGATAATTGTAACATATCACAAATCGAGTTATAGTTGTCATGACTCATGATATTTCGAATCATAATACACAGGTCCAAATTTCATGTTAACTGAACTAACTGGCTAGATACTAAAATACAGTTTGTATCCTGATACCATGGTTTGCGATAACTGGCAGATTCTCTTAACAAAATAATTTAGAATGCTGTAATTGTCTTAATTTGTAGACAAAGTTGACCATTATATAGTGCACACAATTTATACAGTAGTTAATGCCATTATTTAGATTTAAGTATCAAGAGAACTTAATCTGGAAATAACTGTTTACATCCAGATAACTGCCATACATGTACCACAAATCAACATACAGTTTTCATAACTCATGATTTATATTCCACAATCCAAATATTATGTTCATGGAAATAACTGTCTAGATAATAAAATATAGTTTGTACCCTGATACCATGGTTTGCTATAAATGGTAGATTCCCATTAACATATGTATTCACAATTCAGCCAACATTATAGATCCAGATCATGAAAAGTTCATACAGAAACAAGGGCACGTATATAAGTATAATATATGATTTTGTGGCATTAACATACATGTAGTAGATTTTCAATATGATTCAGTATCATTGAGTATGCACAAATTTGCTACTTAAAATAATTGCTTTGCTAATTTTAAAATGTGCACTGAAATTCAAAATACAGTGTTAGGTTTTGCACTGACAGTCTTGCTTCAAAAATACAAACATACAAAATATTCACAAAAATAGAGAAAGAAAATAACCTTACCTGGAAAAGTCACAACTCCAATATTAGAATCAAAACGATCTTTATTGATGTAATCAGTAATACAGCAGAAATGCAATTGTAATGCAACTGCATTTTGCTGAGGTATAAATGGGTGACTTTCCCGGTAGGCGCTAATTGTTTCCCGGCTGGCTGTCCGGCGTTCTCTCCTGGACCAGACGTTCAGATTTCTTGGTCACAGCAATCTTAGCTTAATACTAATTAACCCCCATAAAGATTTGTTTGTGCAGCCAAATCTCAAGGTGATATGGGCACCCTAAGAGTTTTGGAACATAGTTGGTGAGTGAGACAACAATCGTCTATTCCATGTACTTCAAAGGCTTAGGCCCCAATGAATGTCCACTGCTAATAAGTAACAGGCTTGCACAATCCTATTTCCATAGTGCACATATGTAGATCAATCTGTGGCACCAAGTAATAATCTGCTATGTTAATTTCTCCAATTACCAGCCAGGCAAGACAAAATTTACTTTCAAGGCGAGACTAAGACTATATTTTACAGTAATAATTATTTCAACTAAACTTTGAAAGTTCTGATAGACAATAGTTATTGTTGTAGTTTGTTATATAAAATATTAATATGAAATCATTATGCAAATTATGTAATTGTTATGACATAATATTTGCAGAATATTTGCAGCATAACAATACTCATGTTCCAGAGAACAATGCTCTACCTACTGCCCGCTCTACCTACTGACCGCTCTACCTACTGACCTCTCTACCTACTGACCGCTCCACCTACTGACCTATCTATCTACTGACCGCTCCACCTACTGACCTCTCTACCTACTGACCACTCTACCTACTGACCGCTCCACTCCACCTACAGACCTCTCCACTGACTGACCGCTCTACCTACTGACCTCTCTACCTACTGACCGCTCCACCTACTGATATCTCTACCTACTGACCGCTCTACCTACTGACCGCTCTACCTACTGACCGATCCACCTACTGACCGCTCTACCTACTGACCGATCCACCTACTGACCTCTCTTCCTACTGACCGCTCTACCTACTGACCGCTCCACTCCACCTACAGACCGCTCCACTGACTGACTGCTCTACCTACTGACCGCTCTACCTACTGACCGCTCTACCTACTGACCGCTCCACCTTCTGACCGCTCTACCAACTGACCACTCCACCTACTGACCTCTCTACCTACTGACCTCTCTACCTACTGACCGCTCCACTCCACCTACAGACCGCTCCACTGACTGACCGCTCTACCTACTGACCGCTCTACCTACTGACCGCTCCACCTACTGACCACTCCACCTACTGACTGCTTCACTGACTGATCACTCTACCTACTGACCGCTCTACCTACTGACCGCTCCACATACTGACCGCTCCACCTACTGACTGCTTCACCTACTGACCACTCTACCTAGTGACCACTCAACCTACTGAGCGCTCCACCTACAGACTGCTCAACCTACTGACCACTCCACCTACTGACCGCTCCACCTAATGACCGCTCCACCTACTAACCTAACGGAACCAATAAATGTAGTGGTAACATATTATGAAAACTGTCTTTTCCACCAAAACAATTGGGTTACAGAGTTTAGATATGATACATAGATGTTCAACATTTTCAAGAATAACTCCTTTATTTCTCAACCAAACTCTTTGTTGTTACCATTCAGAATTGTCTCGATAAGACAATTATAGAAATTGTTCATAACACAGGCTTTGGTAGAGAAATGATTACTTAAACACACACCTTTATTTAATATCTTGGTTACCTACATCAGGTCGGCCTGCATGGACAAGTGGTTATGGTCTTCAATTGACCAATCACTGAGCCCCTCCCCGTGGTAGGTATGTGCTTGTACCTTAGTGTTTTCTGTGTATGAAATAATGCAATTTTTTCCATGCATGGAAAAATCTCTCAGGTCTGCCACCATCTGTTCAGACAAATAACACTTATTTCGTTCAACCCAACCTGACTTGAATTTGCAAACAGATTGGAGTTAGTCAGTACCTCACCAGGGTCTAAGCTGATACTGGTACTCGGTCAGTAGTTTCTCAGAATGAAGTAAATAAAATCTAAAAGCAGATCATAGATTAAGCAGACATCATTTTTATTCAACATTATACCGGTTGATATAACAGACTGTAAGTTGTCTATCCTTGACCATGGTACTGACAGACTTTCAAGTAAACAAAAGAAACTAAGAAAAATAAGACTAAAGGCAAATGTCAAGTATTTACAAGCTGAGTGCAAACCTGACATTAGTTGTCACTATGAAAGGTTTAATTTGTTTGAGGATTTTGAATTAAAAACGCAGACTCAAAGGACTCCATTACGAGCCCTCAAATCTGGGTCTAGACTATTTGTAACTGCCTTCGCAGTGCAGTTGGTTTCCCACAGTCAAGGATACAGCAATGCCTGCTACAATGGACACTAACCAAACTCTTGGATCTTGAAAGCTCTTCCTGAAGTTGCTGCTGACTTTTGAGGTACAGGTAGCCTCTCTCTGTGGGAGAAACGTTTGAATCTTCAACCGCTTTGGACATGTTTGGACCAGAAAGAAGGACCACGTCGTCTATTTGACCTAGGGCTGAGCTGAGGTCGTACACCACGCGGGCTTGGTTAAGGTTGTCTGGTACTACGATGCCTAAGATATTACCAGACATATCGACAAGCTCTGTAATACATATACAGTAGAAACGGTTGTGCATCTTAAACTCTTTACTTCATGAATAGTTATCCAAGATTCTGTCATTTATGAATATTGTTTACATGATGGCTTGCACATGTACATAACAATCTAAAATACATAAAGTCATTGCAATGGCAACATGGAATCAGACTTGTATCATAAAAGCTAACAGATCAAACAATGGTATGTTAACTCTTTCCCTCATATAAATACTTGTTCATGCATTTGCAAACAGAGCAGATCCAGCTAGATCAGCCATATTCTGGATGAGCAATCTGGCCAGGGTTGCGGTCATTGTTTCTTACAAAAATATTCAACAGAAATAAGAGTTAACTGACCGTGCAAAGGCGGTACTCTCTTTGTCACCCTTCCTTTTGTTTGCATTGCGTCTTTGTACTTGTGATTTTGTTCATGTGTGGAGTGTTTGTCTCTGGTTCTTGTGTGTCTGCTTGGCGTTTTCTGTGTTGATCTTGTGTGTGTGTGTGTGTGTGTGTGTGTGTGTGTGTGTGTGTGTGTGTGTGTGTGTGTGTGTGTGTGTGTGTGTGTGTGTGTGTGTGTGTGTGTGTGTGTGTGTGTGTGTGTGTGTGTGTGTGTGTGTGTGTGTGTGTGTGTGTGTGTGTGTGTGTGTGTGTGTGTGTGTGTGTGTGTGTGTGTGTGTGTGTGTGTGTGTGTGTGTGTGTGATGCTGTCTACCGGTGTTTTGGTTGTGGTTGCGTCTTGTATGTGGCTTTGCCTGCTTGACTTTACTACTTTTTCGTTTAACCCATTACCTGTTCAATATTAATGTAATATATAATAACATCATGAATATTTATTAGCCAAAGCTATACAGTATTTATAGACACTGTAGAGTAATATATACACTCAGCAAAACTGCTAAACCGTCACATTTTACTTTCTATTTTAAAGAGAAATATATTTCACAAAGTCTTCATTTTTCAACATATAGTCCCTACCCTATTTTCTACAGATATACACACATAACATTACTGTCTAATGGCTGAGAAAGGCAAGCGTTTGCGCAACAATGGAACAAAAATACTGTTGCATCCCTTTACAATATGAGCAAATAGAGTGGACCCTTATCAGACAGATCCTATATAAGTCATTTGATCTGGTTCTACTCTTTTTGCAAAGGCATGAAAATGCATCATAAGAAGTAAAGGGTTAGCCCATTCCCTCATACTGACGCGTCTGGATGCCTCTGTAAAAGTCGTTTTTGAAACCATTGTAATACATAGAGCATTTGTTCCATAGCAGCAAATGCTCTGGTTATCACAATGCTTTCTAAGCTACACAATTCCAAAACATTTCTTTTTATATTATATGTTCAAAGAATAGCCTATGAGGTAATGAGTTATAGATATAAGTGTGCTAAACTTACGAGTTTTGGATGTTATCTGTTGGTCCTCGCTTTGTGCATGGCTCTGCCAAATGTCACCAGAAGCGGCAGCTAGAGTGGCTAAGGCCTGCTCTGCAATCACCTGCGAGTTTAATAACCAAGTGACAATGCATCTTCGAGTTTAATAATCATGTGAGAATGTATCTGTACTCCCCTATGAGTTTAATAACCATGTGACAACGATCACCTGTGAATTTAATAACCACGTGACAACGATAACCTGTGAGATTAACAACCATGTGACAATGATCATCTGTGAGTTTAATAACCATGTGAAAATGATCACCCAGTGAGTCTCATAACCATGTGACAATGATCACACAGTGAGTTTAATAACCATGTAACAATGTATCTGAAATTCCCTGTGAGTTTGATAATTATGTGACAACAATCACATGTGAGTTTTGTAACATTCGACAACGATCACTTGTGAGATTAATAAACATGTGACAATGATCACCTGTGAGATTAACAACCACGTGACAATTATCACATGTGAATTCAATAAACATGTGGCAACGATCACCTGTGAGTTTAATAACCATGTGACAACGATCACCTGTGAGTTTAATAACCATGTGACAACGGTCACCTGTGAGTTTAATAACCATGTGACAGTGTATCTGCAATCCCCTGTGAGTTTAATAACCAGGTGCCAATTATCGCATATGCGTTTAATAACCATATGACATTGATCACCTGTGAGTTTAATAGCCATGTAATAATGATGACCTGTGCGTTTTATAAAAACATGTGACAACAATCACCTATGAGTTTAAAAACCATGTGACAACGATCACCTGTGAGATTAACAACCATGTGACAATGCATATGTGAGAGTGTAAGTGGATACTGTGAACCAGAGACATTTAATATCCCAATTTACGCTAAGTAGCCATATATAAAAAACTTAGACATATTGTGTGGAGCTAAATAATTCCTTTGTTTTATGATGCCATATACAATTCAGCTAATTATTGTTGATAAGTCTATTTAACATGATTATTAAGAGGGTGAAAAATAGAATTCAAAAAGGCTTTACTATTTTGCCGCTATAAGCGAATACATGTGCATGATAACTTTTGCAAACAGTTTGGATCCAGATGAAACACCGAATTATGGGTCCTCACTCCTCAGGATTCAAACTGGCTGACACTGATCAATGATCATACGAATTTGAAAAGATTAAGAAGGAATTGCCAATTTTAACTCTTTCGCTGCCAAATTTTGTCGATTGCAAACTTTATCGTCTGCTAAAATTTTCATTTGTTTTTATTTTTCTTCACCGTCGTTTCAAAAACAGTCACAGTAACAAACAGTTTGGATTCTAATGAGACGCCGAGTTACTTGTTGTCAAATCTGGATCCAAACTGTTTGGAAATAGATGCGACATTGGCAGTGAAAGAGTTAAACATGAAACAAACAATAATATTAGCAGATCATATTTATTTGGTGCCAAAAGGATTACAGAACCAGAATTATATTTCTGCTGAGTTGCTCTTGAAGACAGTTTTTATTGTTTAATTACTACTTAGAGCTCATGTTTCTTTTCTGATTATTAACCTTTAGCCTATTTTTACAGAATTGTTCACCTACTACATTTTCAAAATTCAAGCTATAATCAAGTTGTCTACCAAAATGCAATCAGGGTGTCAAACAGTTTGGATCCTGATGAGACGCCGAGTTACTCGGCGTCTTATCTGGATCCATACTGTTTGCATAGGTATTCACTCATCCGACCATATCATCTTAAAGGTTAAAAAGTATATCATAAAGTATAGATGAGGAACTATAAATCAATAATTATTTTTTTGAACAGCATTGTTTAAAATTGATTTCCATGAGTAGTTTGTGTTTGTTAATTTATGTAACTATTATACTGATATTGGCTCAATGCTACTAACTTACACAATTATTGTAAGGTATGATGAGTGATTTCCTTCCCCGACCCTCACATGCCTATGCCGGGGAGAATCAAACATTTGATATTTAATAAATTATACATGATGATTACCTTTGTATTGTCTGTGACGTATGATCGAACTGAGATAAGTGCAGTAAAACACTGAGTCAGCTGGTCAATGTAGCCCTGGTCATAGTATTTATGTCCACTGTTCACTCGCTGCACCATAATGTAGTTGATTCTATTGGTTATTAGTTCTATACCCTGGAATGTAATAAAACTGTTAGTTTCCCTAAGTCCTAAGTCCCTAAAGTGAGTGTATCTATCACAGCCTGACATTGAAAATAATGTAAACCATACCACAAACAAGAAGTTATTTTTTATCACAGACGCATAGGTAAGATACATGTAAGATTCATGTAAAGAAATAATTACACCAAAAACATCAATTTGATAAGTTGTAATAATAGCACATGGACATATGCATGTTTGGCTATGACAATAACTGTAGAATAATATGTATATTATATCATAAGCAATTAGAGCAGATCCTGATCAGACAGCTCATAATAATAGCAGCCGTCTGATCTGTGTCTATCCTGTTTACAAAGGCACATAAAGGCGAATTTCTGGATTAAAGAGTTAAACGGTTTTTAAGAATGTGTATGTTATTCTCCCATCAAACTTATGGTATGACCCCACTCTTTAGAATCGCCTCAAAGAACATAGGGTCTGTCAATGGCATCATATCGAAAAGGACTATAGTTTATTTACAAAACCTAGGATATAGGCGTATTAATGTACTAGGTGCAATAAACAATATTGAGCGGACATTGGGTTTTCACAGAAGTGTAATAAATATTTCCCTGTTCTATGTTTATTCCAAATTTCAATACCTACTAAATATTCATGGACAAAATAATTATAATGAAATATGGCAGAGGTAACATTGAAGCCATTTAAGAAAATAAAGACAAAGAACTTTCAAATTACATTAGCAAACAGAGCAGACCTTGGTCAAATGGCTCCTATAGTAGTCGTCTGATCTGGATCTTCTCTCTTTGCAAAATGCGTGAAAACACGTTTATAATTGGGAAATGATTAAGATAAAGATTAAAGGAAATTCAAAGATCAACTGATTTAATTTCAAATCAACAAATTTGAATTTGAAACTGGTATCATTCTACATCCTATCAAGAAGAAAAAAACATTTGACCAATCTAAACAATGGAGTATAAATAGTTACTAAAACACAGATCAAATGTAACGAAAAACAAAACTAAATTAGTTCTCCCCACACTCTATAACTCTTGTAGTACCGGATGGATGTATTAGCAGGATAAGGTTATGGGAGGTTAAAATGATAGCGTGTTAAAGATTGATTGTGCTAGCTATAGGTCGAGAGTGCTAGCTACGGGAGTTGGATGCGTACATGTATTAGTAAAGGCAATTAGGTACATGTCTAATGTATACGTGCCTGGAGTTCACTCCTGTCATCTTAGAATGTGACAGGCGTGCACACGTAGATAATTAATGATATTAGACTTGTATAAATATGATAAGCTTTGTGTTTTCAGGGGAGATGTGTTGGATCTGGAGAACTATACATTAAAACTATGAAGTAGATTTCCGACTTGTCGTCTGTGTATTGTATTACACGCTCTGTCCGAAAGTGCATAGATTATTCTCTTCCCATTGCTCCCTCCATGCAATAATTCATATGCTCCTTTCTCACCATATATCGCCCTCAGTTTGAAATCCCACATTTTCTTTCTGTGCCCTCCTCTCTCTCTCTCTCTCGCTGTCTCTCTCTCTCTCTCCCTCTCTCTCTCTCTCTCTCTCTCTCTCTCTCCCTCTCTCTCTCTCTCTCCCTCTCCATGAATGTCACTGTATAAAGCAGTATAAATGGAACAAAAGTCAAACAGGGAGAGCCACATACGAAATGACACCGCACCAAACACCATCAAACAAGAAACGGTGCAACCACAAGACAAAACATAACAGGACGGATATCAAGACATTAAACATTAAGCATATAAAACAACAAAGTTGACCATAGGCTGAAAGCAGGAGTACCGCCTTGGAACGGTCAGTTACCAAAATCAGCTACTTGGGGACTTAAACCTGGTTTGCGAGTACCCAACCTCGTCCTTATCCCACTTTAACCAAAGTCAAAATGTAAATAAAATTATGCTGCGTACACGGTCAATCAAGGAAAGTTTGCCGCTCTCAATGGAAAGTAGTAAATCAAGCAGGCAAAGCCACATACAAGACGCAACCACCACCAAAACACCGATAGACAGCATAACACACACACAACCACACACCCAAACGCACACACACATACACACACGAAATGAACACAGAAAACACCAAAAGACACACAAGAACCAGAGACAAACGTTCCACACATGAACAAATCACAAGCACAAAGACGCAAGGCAAACAAAAGGAAGGGTGACAAAGAGAGTACCGCCTTGGCACGCTCAGTAGCAAAAACACCACTGGGGGTTTAAACCGGTTTACGGACGTCCTAACCTTACACTTCTCTCAAAGTCACCCTAGCTTTACAAATATTGTAAATAAGTCTCACTATCAGTATTTGTCTTCCCATACCTTCATCTAATTCTGACGCCACCTTTCCCAGGTGTCGTCTGATCAGGAACTTCACATTTGTCTCTATTTCTATATCAGTGCTTTATTTCTTTGAAATTTACATTATTTATCTCATTACATTTTTACCGAAGGATTTAACAAACTTGGTTTGCAGACAACAATCAGAAATTTGATGCTGAAATGGTTAACATTTCCTTTCAGTAGTAAACATTCCGATTTGCCATTTATTTAACATTTTCTCTGTTCAATATTTATGCATTTTATAATGACACCATGATTATTTATTAGCTGGTTTTTTAAAATGTAAACTTTTCAATTAAACTTTTTACAGATTTATATGACGTGTCACAATCAAACAGCAAACCTTGATCAGACGACTCCTATAGGAACGAACTGATCTTGGTCTACTCTGTTTGCAAATGCGTGAAAATGTGTTTTTATAGGAAAACGGTTCAAGAGTATTAGTATCCTTACATTGCGTACAAATTGGCACTGTTTACTTACTTCTCGAATAGCTACAGTAGCTGGATCGAGGCTCGTGTTGTAGAGGGCACTTAGGTAGTTGTTAAAGTTGTTATCGCTTTGACTGTTATCGTTTATGTCAATATCCATCAATACACCAGGCTCGTCTATAGTTCTTGGAACGTCTACTTCAGAAGGTGGCACCTGGACAAGTACATAACCATAAACATAGTTAAGATGCATAAATAAACCATGCTTTGAATAATATCTTCTTTATTCTCTACTAACTCTGTCATATTTGGTCTATGGTTCTGGGTATGTCCAGATATTAGATAGTGGTACTTTATGCTGCATGTACACTTAGCCACGATGTCTACGATTTCCACGATTTGAGAGAAGCGTATTGAGCTTGAGTGGTCGTGGACTCGAATCTTGGTGAACTTGAGGGAGCTTGGAGGAATCTTGATGATCGCAAGAATCGTGACAACATTTTTGACGGTCCGAATTTTTGCAACGATTATCCCGATTGGTTTTTACATCTTGAGTAAGCGCGATAAAACGTTGAAATCTTAGCAGAACGTAATACAGCTTAACAGACCTTAGCATAGCGCACCGAACCTTGAACCTCTATCGTAGGGGATATGTGTGAACATGGAAAACGCGATTCGTTAAGTTGCACTAAGGTTCTGTCACGTTTCTGTCACGCTTTATCACTCTCTTTTACGATTCGTCAAGGTATACTGAGTCATATCGGTAATGCCATCACGCTCCGGCACGTTCTGTTACAATCATCCCGATTGGCTCCCGCGCTACGGCACGTTCTGTTATAATCATCCCGATTGGCTCCCGCACTCTGTGACGCTCTGATAAGTTTGAATACGTTCCGGCGAGGTTTTAACCCTTCGCTTGCTGCATTTTAAAATACATTTATCCTTCTTTACCCATGTCCTGTAGTATAATGACATATATCTTCGCTGTCTACAAGTATTTCGCTGTGCAATCACTGCTGTGGAGTGCACTGGTTCCACAATCAACATGTAAATAGTGCAGGCCCTGATGAGACAGCTCCTGCAGGAGCTGTCTCATATGTGTCTTCACTATTTACAGGTACGTATATTGATGCGATTAGTAAGCGAACGGTTAGGTACATGTTGGCTCCACGCTCTGCAAGAATTGTTTCACACATGATATCAGGTTTGAAGATGCTTACAAAACGAGAACGGAAAGCTTCTGCCAAGAATGGCAAGATTGTCCCATTCTTCCTCAAAATCACAACAAGTAATTGAAGAAGCTCGAGCAGAAGCTCATGTGGAGCCGGGGGAACAGAACCTGTCGCATCTGACAAGGAGAACTCCCACATAAGCCAACCATGGCATAACCACGGCCTTACCCAACAGGTCCTATGCCTTCTCTTTCGTCTTCCTCTTATACTCTCCTCTATTGGACATACCCATTTTCTCACTTTGTTCATCAAATATGTTAAAAAATCATTAAAAAGGGATATGAACCTGTAGTACTACAACATACTGCATGTTTGTTTGTCAACCCTTTTACAGTTGGCAATCACGCTGGCCTCTTTGCATGTACGCCGAGAAGAAAGGTTTAGTACTCTATGAAGGCGACCTCTTAAATCCAGAAATGGAAGGAGAACGTCGGATATCTGTACTATTTCGTTTTTGTCGTACCCTTTATTACTTTTCTACAGTTACTCTGTTTGCAGCTCAATCATTGAGTACACTAGCGATAGGTGGATAAAGTTTGTTCACTTAAATGTTTTCATTATACATGCACTTTACCACTGTATTTGCCGTCGCGGTTGTTGCAGATTAGTCGGATACGTTTATTTACACTGTTTTGAATAAGTGTGAGGTTGGGCGCCCATAAACCGGTTTAACTCCCCAGTGAGTTTTGTCACTGACCGTTCCATCCAAGGCGGTGCTTCCATCTCCCCCCTATTGTGTGTTTGTTTTGTCTTTGTGCGTCTCTTGTTGTTTTTTTAGTTATGTACATTTGCTGTTTCCTTGTGTTGCTGTTCGGTCGACTGTTTGTTCTGTATGTGGTGTGTCCTGCATGACTCATTATTGTACTTCTTGTAATGCTCCGCCCCTTGTTGCTGCTGTCGACTTTCCTTTCTGCGAGTAACTATATACAATGTACACGTATGCATAGATAACAACTGCCAGTTCATGATCGTTTTCATAAATTGGATTCATACGATTCATAATGGTACCTCGTTCCTCTATGGAATAGCATGATAGAATGAGAGGAAGGCCAATGCCTCCGTTCCATACTCCAATCGTGCTCAAAACGCGACAATCTTGAACACATCGTTGCCATAAAACGTAGGAGAGCTTAACAGAACTTACAACGTAATAGATATAAGCAGAACGTGACAACATGTAATAGCATACCGTGGTAATCATAAGACAGCTTGAGAGAACGTAACATATCTCCACAGGAATTGGGTTGGTTTCGTAACACAATGCTACGGGGTGTAGCAAAACGCACATAGGGCGTAGGAAAGCGTAGACAAGCGTAGTAAATAAAAAATCATGCAATAAGTCGTGACGCCTCTGCGCTTGTTCTAATCTGTGTACATCGGGGACATTATTGCTGAGTGTAAACGCAGCATAAACAAGCACACAACACGAAGTATGAACAAAATGTTTAAACTGAAATTCTAACTTTCAAGAGTATCTTCTTAATTCTCCACCAAACCTGGCCGTATGTCGGACTAGCCTATCGTATTTGAAATGACAAGACTTGTGACAGACACACACATCACCAGAATTATAGATAAAATGCGTAAATTGAAAGGTGTGTTTTCCAAGAATGCCTCTTCTATTGCTCCACTAACCCCTATTTTAATCTCATCAGAGCTACAGATAAGGGTGCGTACCCAAATATTAAAGTCGTCATTTCTTCACCAAACCCTACACTGTGACTATAGTATAGGGTTTGTTGTGGTCACACTATAGGGTTTGTTGGAGAAATAAAGGAGTTTTTCTTGAAAATGTTTGAAATTACACATCATAGAGCTCTGTCATATCATTGTATTTGGTGGAGAAATGATAATTAAAGTATTTGAAGATACACCCCCAATCTATATAGCGGTGACATAACTGATGAATAACTCCTTACTCGTGGCTATTCAAGTAATAAGTACTAACGTCATGAATATGAATTAGATTAATAGCACACAATGCATTGTGGCCATGGAAGAAATTGTAGAGTCAGATCTATATTAGCAAACAGAGCATATCCTGATCAGACTGCTTCTCCAGGAGCTGAAAATGTCATTGAGACCTGACAATGGTATGCTCTACATGGTCGTCTCAACATGTACTCACACACTAAATTTGGTATTCCTACCTCCAGTAATGTAGGAGATACACATCGGACAAGGTATTTCTATAACTGAGGTCAGCGGTCAAGGTCACAGAGACCTGTGAACTTTATGCGACACCCCGCCATCCCACGATGTACTCACATACAAACTTTTCATTCTTATCTCAAGTAATATGGAAGATACACTGTGGAGAATGTTGTTTTATAGCTCATATCAGCAGAAAATGGTATACGACACTTTGCTTCCCAAGATGTTCTCAAAAACAACATTTTGTATTCCAAACTGAAGTAATATAAGAGAAACACCCTGGCAAGGAGTCAAGGGTCAAGGTGAAGGTCAAAGAGACCTGAAAACGGTATGGGACACTCCACCATACCACGATGTACTTAAACACTAAAGTAATATAGGAGATACGATCCAGACAAGACTTTTTATACACAGAGACATGAAAATCATACACAATCCGCCGTGCAAAGATGTACTGACACGCCAAAACTGGCATTCTTACCTTGAGTAATATAGGAGATACTTGCCCGACAACGTTTTTCTATACACAAAGTTAATCTATCAAGGTCAATGTCACAAAGATCTGAAAATATTTACACACCAAATTTGGCATTCCTATCTAAAGTAATGTTGGCAAGGCGTACAAAGGGTTTTTTTGTAGTTTAGGTCAGTGGTCAAGGTCAGGGTCATACATACCTAAAATTGGTATGTAACACTGCTGCATCCCAATATCAACTCACACACCAGACTCAGCATTCCTACCTCAGGTATCCTCAAGGATAAGCTGTACATGCATTCACAGATGCATAGAGTCATAGTCAAGGTCATAGAGACATGGAAATGGTATGCAACACTCTGCCATCCCAATATGTACTCACACCTAATCAACATTCCTAATCAAGTAACATAGGAGATATGCCCTGTATTGGACAAACTGTAAAAGGACACGTTGACACAGGGATACACAGATACACGGCCACGCACATGGCCAGTTTCATTACTATATGCCACTAAAGTAAGCTTTTGATGCATAAAAACAACTATTTAAATGTGCTATACCTGTATGGAGTTGAGTTGTTGAGCAGCACTTCTTCCTACTGGGATAGACATATCTATGTCATTTTGGTTGTAGAATGTCGCATTAATAGTCAATGTGAAGTTTTGGATTAATGCTGCCCCAGTCGCATCTGGAGTGATCACTGTCACATCCATTAATGGTTCAGACTATAAAAGAGAATTGTGAACACTATTCAACAAAAAATACAATAGGACAATAGCAATTACTGCAACAACAATGGAACAACAATTATCACCGATTGACACCATAAAGAGGAAAATTATTCGTGTTTCTTTTACACAAGCAAAACACAAAAGGATTTATATCTTTACTCCAAAATTATACCTTTCTACACTTGTCTTGGAAGAGCCATATCATCTGGGTCTGCTCTGTGTGCTAATGAAATAATATACGCGTAGATATGGTTCTATAGTTTGTGCCATGACCAGGCATGCCTTTGTTCATGTGCCATAATACAAATTTATCTGGGTCCATGCTTATAAAGATTTTTAGTTGAGTCTAAGTTCGTTCTCAAGCTTTTGATTGGTCAGATTTGAGTTCTCAAGCTTTTGATTGGTCAGATTTGAGCCAAAGGCTCAAATCTGACCAATCAAAAACTTGAGAACGAACTCAGACTCAACTAAAGGTTTTATAAGCCTGGTCCCAGATTATTACTCATCATGTCGCTATGGCTTACATAAATATTCATGAAGTAAAGGGTTAAACAATGAAAACAATCAATTACCATGCAGAAGCAAAATCAATTACCATGCAGGCACAAAATCAATTACCATGCAGAAAACAAAATCAATTACCATGCAGGCACAAAATCAATTACCATGCAGAAACAAAATCAATTACCATGCAGGCACAAAATCAATTACCATGCAGAAAACAAAATCTATTACTATGCAGACACAATTAATATAGTCCTTAAGCCATATTCAAGCTCTCATTGACAGAAACAAGAAAACGTTAACGAAACTCCTAATCACTGTAAACCTGATCAGGTGCTTGAGAACTTATTCAAACTCAAACACAGGCACTTTATAACTTCAGGTCAGAATTGCATATACACAATGTATTGTTTAAATCAGTCCTAAGCACAACTGACAGGATACAAATGACTATATTTCAGTGTTCATTTTGACCCTTTACTTCATGAATACTCATGTAAGAAATAATGACGTCATGAATATCATTTAAATTATCTTTTTATACTGGCATATGAACACAGGACATTTTGGCCATAGCAGAAACTATAGAATCATATCTATATTATATCATAAGCAAACAGAGCAGACTCTGATCGGACGGCTTCTACTCTGTTTGCAAAGTCGTAGAAAGGATTATGGAGTAAAGGGTGAAAGCCTTCTTATCCAATGTATATTATGTATGGTCTCTTTGAAAAGGTCATCAACATATTATAAAATTGAACCTTTTGAATCCAGGAAATAAGTGCATTTTCATTTGCAGACAGTATTGACCTCTAAGAGGAACCATCTGGTCAGGGTTTACTCTGTTTACAAATGCAATAAAGGCATATTTATGGAGTAAAAGCTTTAAGACAGATTACAATGTATGTAGACGAAAGTTAATTGCAACCATGTGAGTTAACCATTTACGTCATATACCGTATACTCCTTTTTGTACCTTTATCAATATATCTTGTAGGAGTCATCTAATCAGGGTCTTCACAACTCTCATTTTTACAAGTAAATGCTTTTTTTCAGTAGATTTATACAAAGAGATTGTATCTAAAGTTTTCCTATGATGGAATGGTCTAAAATAGTCTTAGAGATAATGTATGAAGGGGCCTCCATAACTCACTCACCGTAATGGTAAAGGAATCTTCCGCTGCCTCGCTGTATATATCCAGAACTTTAACAGCAATGGTTGCACTATGGCCCAATGAATCATTGCCAACCAAGGCGACAAAGGACATTGACGGATTACCTATGACAACAAGGGACATAACTCGGTATATAATAGAGCTAAAGTCATCATTTTCCACCAGAAACTATCCTGTGATCACTCTACAAGATCATCGTTTCAAAAGAGTGGTCACAACATGGCATAGGTGAAGACATAAAGGAGCTATTTTTAAAACTTTTAATGTATGCAGCCTGTATGATACCTCTGCATATACATGTAATTGTATTCTTATGAACTTATAACAGCAATACTACAGTAAAACCTCTCTATAACGGCCTCTGAATTGTGTTAATTAGTTGGTTTTTATGGCAGGTGGCTGCTTAAACCAAGGTGAAAGTAAAACAGAACGCTCCTATAGGAGCGTTCTGTTTTACTTTCACCTTGCTTTAAGTAGCCAAATGCCTTTAACACAAACTACTTGATATAATTTAGTGGCCGTTATAGAGAGGTTTTACTGTATATAACTTTGACATTTGGTAAGAACGATAACCCTCAAGTGATGACCAGACACAGTACATCCCTGCAAATCAACCACTTTATGGTTAAATATTGGCGTCTTTAAACCTTTCCCTGTTCAGTGTTTTTTTTCAAATTTCAATACATACTGAATATTCATGGGCAAAAAACGTATAATGATATATTCAAGTAGAAAATTGTAGTGATTTTAGCAGGTAAATAAACAGATCTATCAAATTCCATTAGCAAACAGAGCAGACCCTGATTAGACAGCTGCTATAGGAGCTACCTGATCTGTTTATACTCTATTTGCAAATGCGTGAAAACACATACATTTATACGAGTATGAAGGAAACGGTTAAAATGAGGTGGTTGCTTAATGTATAACGAACGTAACACAGAAATATCATACAGGAGTTTTTAGCATACATTTTAGGTTTATTCAAAATATGACCTGCATATAACACCCCGGATTGGAAACCTTTCTGGTGGTCACTTTAGTGGGGGTTAAGTGTAAATAGAAATCCTGCAGCTAGTGTTTATTTCAATGTCAACTATGTATTACAGTTAGTGTTTCTTTCAATGTCAACTATTTATTACAGTTAGCGTTTCTGTCAATGTCAACTATTTATAACAGTTAGTGTCTCTTTTCAATGTCCACTATTTATTACAGTTAGTGTCTCTCTTCAATGTAAACTATTTATTACAGTTAGTGTCTCTTTTCAATATCAACATTTATTACAGCCAGTGCCTCTTTTCAATATAAATTATTTATTACAGTTAGTGTCTCTTTTCAATATCAACTATTTATTACAGTTATTGTCTCTTTTCAATATCAACTATTTATTACAGTTAGTGTCTTTTTTTAATATCAACTATTTATTACAGTTATTGTCTCTTTTCAATATCAATTATTTATTACAGTTAGTGTCTCTTTTTCAATATCAACTATTTATTACAGTTAGTGTCTCTTTTCAATATCAACTTTTTATCACAGTTAGTGTCTCTTTTCAATATAGATTATTTATTACAGTTAGTGTCTCTGTTTTCAATATCAACTATTCATTACACAATGAAGAAAATATTCCAAAATAGGGAATTAATATAATACATGTACATAAATACTTGAACTGCTCTGATCTAATATTTCGACCACGATGGGCCTTTTTCAAAGATTATCATGTCAAAATACACGTTACATTTTTGTTACATGCATTCAGCCATAAAATCAAAGAGAATAAAACAAAGACATGATAATCCTTAGTGGTCGAAATATTAGATCAGAGCAGTTCAAGTATTTATGTATTTTATTACAGTTAGTGTCTCTTTTTCAATATCAACTATTTATTACAGTCAGTGTTTCTTTTCAATATCAACTATTTATTACAGTTAGTGTCTCTTTTCAATATCAACTATTTATTACAGTTAGTGTCTCTTTTCAATATCAACTATTTATTACAGTTAGTGTCTCTTTTCAATAACAACTATTTACTTTATGAGAACCATTCTTTCATTAGCTCGTATTATCATCTGCAAAGTTGGTCGTCTGCTTCAATTTATATTTTTGAATAGCCAGACATTTTAATTAAAAATATGTTCATGGTATGAAACAGTTTAGATCCAGATAAATTGCAAAATTACTTGTTGTCTCATCTCATCTGGATCCAAACTTTCGGTGTAGGTTGACAGGATCACATAATTGTTGCTGGCAGTGAATGGGTTGTGTTACATACTACCGTTACATACAGTAAGATCATAAAATATCTTTAAATGCATTTAGCAATGGACTTAAATTTAACCTGCCTATAGCAACCATATAGTGAATAAATAGTTGATAAATGAAGATGGTAGCTAAATGCGGGGTTAAAGTAATGCAGAAAACTCCTACAGGAGCTGTCTGAATAACTTGCATTAAGCTACAACCTGTCTTAAAATCTCAGAATCAGACCTACTTTTAATGGTCTCTGCTAGAAGACAGGTTTAACTGTATTTTCACACATGTCTTAGATATACAGTGTACAATTTTTAGGAAAACTTGAATAAAAAATATGTCAAGAATACCCCATTCTGCTAGGTTAAAACTTATAAAACTTACTAGTCTGAGTTAATTTTTTTCAAGTGTTTGATTGGACAGACTTTCAGCAAGTTCAAATTCAGACTAATCAGATGTGTGCGAATGATCACACACACTCCAGCAAAACATTTTGGCCAGGTGTAAATATTAATGGTGATTTATTCATTATTACTAGTATTATTTTCATTATCATTACTATTATTATTATACTACATTTATATAGTGTTCTTTTCACACAGGATATATCCTTTCAAACGCGCTGCCAAAGCCTGGTAAGTTAGTTGTATTCATCTACATGTGTATAAAACTATTTTAATTCAATTGTTAATTATTTGGCATATTTAGACCGCGAGTAACAGGAATATCGAAACTCTGAAATGTTTGAAACTTTTAACCCATTCCCTCATAGTGATGACTTTTGATGACTCTGTAGAACTCACTTTCTGAAACCATTGTGATAAATAGAACATTTACTCCTATTGAGCAAATGCTCCATTTATCACAATGGTTTCAAACTACAAAATTCTAAAAAGTTCCCTTTCTCTAGTTAAGGTTGTATCTAAAAATAGCCTATGAGGTAATGGGTTAATCTGTTACCTTTAGTAAGCGATATTTATAAGTGTTCATATTGTTTCAAGCTGTTTGTAATACAAACTAGACCCAGATCAGATGGCTCCTGTAGGAGCAATTTGATTAGGGTCTGGTCTGTTTGCTTATGTAGAGGATCCATCGGATCTAGATCTACTATGTTTGCTGATGATATAATATAGATCGTATTCTACAGTTTGTATCAAAGCTAAAAGTTCCCTCGAAAAGTTTACCTTAAACATACCCCAGCCAGTAAATACGCAGGATATCATTATTTCTTACATGGATATTGAACGAGGAAAGGGTTAACCATTTTCTTCACCTAAACATGTTTTCTCACATCCGCAAACAGAGCAGACCCAGATCAGGCGGCTCCATCTGATCACGGTCTGCTCTCTTTGCTAATGGAATTTGAAAGATATGTTTCTATACTCTTTAAAATGGCTACAATGTTCCACCTTCCGAATGTTATTATAACTATTTTGTCCATGAATATTCAGTAAGTATTGAAATTTGGAACACACATAGAACAGGGAAAGGATTACACCATGTTTCTACTGTATTATGCGACAAAGCACTGTTTCTTATATGTATGCTATAGTAGTTTACTATGACTTATAGAGGCAGTAATAGACCACATTATGCAACACGTTCTACTGATACCAACCAGACACAACCAGAATATTCTCCTGACCACCACCATTTCGCTGGACCACCATGTACGACAGTTGTGAGTTGACGTCAAGAGTTCCGTCACGTGTATACCTCTCACCTTCGTCCATCCAGTCATTACATGACACCGTATATACTGTAGAGGATGCGATTCCTGAAATAAATTTATCACATATGAAATGGTTTATGAAATTCTTTTATTTCATTCCTACAGTAGCTGTCTATCCAGAGGCTGCTCTGTTTACAAATTGTGAAAATGTTTTAAAAGGCAATCACAATATTAACCCTTTCCTTCATATACTATTCCAATGCCTTTGCAAACACGGTAGACTCAGATCTGATGACTCCTGTAGGGGCCATCTGATCAAGGTCTTTTCAGTTTGCTTACGAATTTATAATAGATCTGATTTTACAGTTTCTATCAATATGCAAAATATTGTTCCCATTTGTCATTATAAAATTTCAGCTAATACATATTTAACCTTTCGCTTGCTATTCATATCAATATACCTACCTGTAAATAGTGAAGACCCAGATGATACAGCTCCCGCAGGAGCTGTCTCATCAGGGTCTGCACTATTTACAAGTTGATTGTGCAACCAGTGCAGTCCACAGCAGTGATTGCACAGCGAAATACTTGTACACAGTGAAGATATATGTAATTATACAACAGGGCATGGGTAAAGAAAATTCAGTAAGAGAAGGGTTAATTTGACATTTCTTACATGACCATGCAACAGGGATATGGTCAACCTTTTACTCCTTTCTACGTCACCGGGGCAGCCCCAGATCAGATAGCTCATGTAGGAACTGTCTGATCAGGGTATGCTCTGTTTGCTTATGATATAATATATGTATATGTATGATTCTAGAGTTACTGTCATGACCAGTACTTTTTTTCATGTTCTATTATAATAATTAATTTAATTAAAATTCACGAGGCTATTATTTCATACGTGAATATTCGTTGAATAAAGGGTTAAACAGCTTGGACTCTGATCAGAATATTTACAGGTAATCAGGTATTTACTAATGGCATGCAATGGGTTACAGCAATGTTAAAACCAAAGCGGCGTCCAACATTTTGTTTTTACTTTTTATTTAACTACATTACAAAGATGCACCCTTTAACGACTTTGCATGCAGCTTACACCCAGATAATACGGCTCCTGCAAGGGCTAGATACAAGATACAAGAAACTTTATATAAAGTCGGATGTTTTACAACCTATTCGAACATTAGCGAACAGCTTTACCGACTTAAACAACAGTTTCTTAACCTTTTCCCTCATATAAACGTGTTTTCACGCATTTGCAAACAGAGTAGACCCAGATCAGACGGCTCCTATAGGAGTCGTCTGATCAGGGTCTACCCTGTTTGCTAATAGAATTTGAAAGATCTGTGTCTTTACTTTCTAAAATGGCTACAATGCTCCACCTTCCATAGTTCATTATAACTAGTTTGGCCATGAATATGTAGTAAGTACTGAAAAATGAAATAAACATAGAACAGGGAAAGGGTAAAACAAAGTTAAAAACGTTCATATGATTTATAGTATGGCAAATGTTTTAGAAGCACATCACATGTCATTTCACAACTAAGCAATGTTACATATACATGAAAAAACAACAGAGAAACCTGTCTAATCAGGGTTTACTCTGTTTTTTTATGGCATTATTTAAATCTGTTCCTAGTGTTTACCAGGACAAAATGTTTTCTTGTTTATTTGCCATTATAAATATCAACCTTTTAGATAAATATACTTTTTTACGCCTCTGCAAACAGAGTAGACCCTGTTCAGTTGACTCTTGTATGAGCCTGCTGATCAGGGTCTGCTATGTTTGCCTATGATATAATATAGATATGATTTTACAGTTTGTGTAATGGTCAAAGTGTCATGTGTCTATGTTCTATTATAACAAATTATCTTAATATATATGATGTCATTATTTCTTACATTGAAATTCATGGAGTAAAGGGTTAAACTAATCAATAGTCATGCATACATTACTTCTTAATATAAGGCGAATTATGCAGACTCTTGACTTATGAATACCTGCTGTTCTATCTATTGAACAAGTACCACCATAAGGCACGTAGTTGATACGCTTCAGTATACTTATGCTGACGGCTCTGCTCTTTGTAGGATCTGGTATGATCCGGTCAAGGCCAACATCTAACAACATCAAATATAATTTTCCATGTTCCAGAGATTCGTCTGTTTCAGACAGCGAGTCAGACAATGCACCTGGAAAAACATTGTACAAATCTCATTGACATCATGTTTGCACTGTTGCATGCAGTACAGGCTTATAATACATGTATGTGGTTATGTATTTATATGTCTCAGACGCCCTAGAGATAAGATACGAAAATATTTTTTTTAAAAAGTAAAACCCCGCAAATGCGACTACCTAAAAGAGGTACAATTTTGGGTGCTAGATGCAGTTGGCAGCTTAATGCAGGACAAAAGTAATGCAGAAAGCTCCTAAAGGAGGTTTCTGTATTACTTTAGCTTAATACAGGACAAAAATAATGCAATAAGCTCCTAAAGGAGCTTTCTGTGTTACTTTTTTCCTGCATTAAGCATCCCCCTGCTTATAAAGGCAGCTATGCTTATTCTATAAGTGGTCCTTTTAACCCTTTCCCTCATATAAACGTGTTTTCACGCATTTGCAAACAGAGTAGACCCAGATCAGACGGCTCCTAGAGGAGCCGTCTGATCCGGGTCTACTCTGTTTGCTAATAGAATTTGATAGATCAGTATCTTTGCTTTCTAAAATGTCTACAATGTTCCACCTTGCATATTTCTTTATAACTATTTTGTTAATGAATATTCTTGGGTATTGAAATTTGAAATAAACATAGAACAGGGAAAGGGTTAAAGGGGCTCTACTGTAGTTCCTTTATTTCTCCAACAAACTCTATAGTGCTCTTTAGAATAGTCTCTTCAAGACTAAGAATGTTAACAGCATACAGGTTAGTGGACAAATGACAATTTTAGAATTTGAATATGCTCCTTTATCTATTGCTCTGATGTGTGTGTATATTTATATTATATGAGTTACACTCTGAGACAAGAAGTCTTATTGCATTGCAAAGAGTGAAGATCCAGACCAGCTGTTGTTTCTCTGGTAGGATATCTAGAGTCTAGATCTGCAATGTTAATCATCGTCCAGAATCTGTACACCTAACGTGTGCTCTATATCTAAACAACTAACGTGTGCTCTATATCTGTACAACTAACGTGTGCTCTATATCTGTACAACTAATGCGTGCTCTATATCTGTACAACTATTTGTACAACTAACGTTTGCTCTATATCTGTACAACTAATGTGTGCTCAATATATGTATAACTAATGTGTGCTCTATATCTGTACAACTAACGTGTGCTCTATATCTGTACAACTAATGTGTGCTCTATATCTGTACAACTAACGTGTGCTCAATTATCTATACAATTAATATGTTCTCTATATTTATACAACTAATATGTGCTCTATATCTGTACAACTAGCGTGTGCTGTATATTATGTACAACTAACGCGTGCTCTATATCTGTACAACTAATGTGTGCTCTATATCTGTACAACTAACGTGTGCTCTATATCTATACAACTAATGTGTGCTCTATATCTGTACAACTAGCGTGTGCTGTATATTATGTACAACTAACGCGTGCTCTATATCTGTACAACTAATGCGTGCTCTATATATGTACAAATAATGTGTGATCATTATCTGTACAACTAATGTGTACTCTATATCTGTCCAACTAATATGTGCTCTATATCTGTACAACGAACGTATGCTCTATATCTGTACAACTAATATGTGTCCTATATCTGTACAACTAATGTGTGCTCTATATATGTACAACTAACATGTGCTCTATATCTGTACAACTAACGTGTGCTTTATATCTGTACAACTAATGTGTGTTCTATACCTGTACAACTACTGTGTGCTCTATATCTGTACAACTTATGTACAACTAATGTGTGCTCTATATCTGTACAACTAATGTGTGCTCTGTATCTGTACAACTAATGTGTACAACTAACGTGTGCTCTATATCTGTACAACTAATGTGTGCTCTATATCTGTACAACTAACGTGTGCTCAATTATCTATACAATTAATATGTTCTCTATATCTATACAGCTAATGTGTGCTCTATATCTGTACAACTAGCGTGTGCTGTATATTATGTACAACTAACGCGTCCTCTATATCTGTACAACTAATGTGTGCTCTATATCTGTACAACTAACGTGTGCTCTATAACTGTACAACTAGCGTGTGCTGTATATTATGTACAACTAACGCGTGCTCTATATCTGTACAACGAACGTATGTTCTATATCTGTACAACTAATATGTGTCCTATATCTGTACAACTAATGTGTGCTCTATATATGTACAACTAACATGTGATCTATATCTGTACAACTAACGTGTGCTTTATATCTATACAACTAATGTGTGCTCTATATCTGTACAACTTATGTACAACTAATGTGTGCTCTATATCTGTACAACTAATGTGTGCTCTGTATCTGTACAACTAATGTGTACAACTAACGTGTGATTTATATCTGTACAACGAATATGTGCTCTATATCTGTACAACTAATGTGTGCTCTATATCTGTACAACTAATGTACAACTAATGTGTGCTCTATATCTGTACAACTTATGTACAACTAATGTGTGCTCTATATCTGTACAACTAATGTGTGCTCTGTTTCTGTACAACTAATGTGTACAACTAACGTGTGCTCTATATTTGTACAACTAATATGTGCTCTTTATCTGTACAACTAATGTGTGCTCTATATCTGTACAACTAACGTGTGCTCTATATCTGTACAACTAACGTGTGCTTTATAGCTTAGATATGTAACCTGGGTCTACTCCATCTGCAATGCAATCCGACCCCTTTTCTCAAATAGCTTCTCATTTGTATCTCTAGCATTTTACTGGTTCAGTGAACCACACTGTAAGAAATTAAGCTATAAATATCTCGAAAGTCAAATGATATGCATGTGGCTTTTCAGTCTGGACGACAGTCAGACAAAAATAACCCCTTCAATCCGGGACATGCATGCACTGTCATATGCAAACAGTTTAGACCCAGATCAGATGACTCCTAGAGGAGCCATCTGTACTGTTTAGCACTCAAACTCCTCTAGGAAGTTTAAGCCTTTCAAAATGAGTGAACTCTATAGTTATAGATACAGTATGCCTACCTCCCTGCAGAGATATCGCTGAGGGAACAAATGCCTCCCCGTCCCATTCCAACAAACTTCTGTTATAGCTTACAGACCACACAGATGTGTCAGCGTTAACGGATACCTCAAAGCCAGCAACACCTGAGGGGCTCTTGATGGTGTTGGTGGAATAGCAATTATGTATACAGCTGAAAAAACCAGGGTATCATGTAAGAGAGAGTATAGGTAAACAACGAGCAGTGAGCCGTGAATGTACTTTACATTTTGGTACGTTCCGCGATTTAGGGGTGTCGGCATTGCTGCAGTCCATCTAACTAAGATAATGTACTTTTGTTGTGTATAAGATTATATGGATTGAAAAGGGGAAATCATTTTCTCATTCTGACAGAATGCTGATTCCCCAAAATGTGGACTGCGCAAATGTGTATGGCTCACTGCTCGTTGTTTACTCATACACACTATATGACTACTGTTATAGGTAAACAACGAGCAGTGAGCCGTGACTGTACATTACATTTTGGTACGTTCGACGATTTAGGGGTGTCGGCATTGCTGTTGTCCATCTGACTAAGGGGGAAAATCACGATTTTCTCATGCAGGTTTTTGATATATAAAACAGACAGAATGCTGATTCCCCCAAAAGTGGACTGTTCTAATTTTTATTTCACTGCTCGTTGTTTACTTATAGAATGTCACAACACAGCTTTTGGTAGAATAACATGGAGTTTGCATTAGAAAAAAAACAAAAAACATCTGGAGCTCTAAAATACTCATCTAGCTGGGGTTCTAAAATATCCTCTATCTGGAGTTCTAAATACTCCCTTATCTTGAGTTCTAAAATACTCCCCTATCTTGAGCTTTAAATACTCCCCTATCTGGAGTTCTAAAATACTCCCTTATCTGGAGTTCTAAAATACTCCCTTATCTGGAGTTCTAAACCACTCATCTATCTGGAGTTCTAAAATACTCCCTTATCTGGAGTTCTAAATACTCCCCTATCTGGGGTTATAAATACCCCCCTTATCTGGAATTCTAAATACTCCCCTACCTGGAGTTCTAAATACTCCCCTATATGTAGCTCTTAAGTACTTGCCTATCTCATGTTCTAAAATACTCCCGTAGCTGAAGCTCTAATGTACTCCCTTATCGTGAGCTCGAACTCTACCCTATCTGGAGCTCTAAAATACTGCTCTATATGTAGCTCTTAAATACTCCCCCATCTGGAGCTCTAAAATACTGCTCTATATGTAGCTCTTAAATACTCCCCTATCTGGAGCTCTAAAATACTGCTCTATATGTAGCTCTTAGATACTCCCCTATCTGGAGCTCTAAAATAATCCATTATCTGGAGCTCTAAAATACTCCCTTATCTGGAACTTTAAAATACTCACCTACCTGGAGATCTAAAATACTCCCCTATTTGGAGCTCTAAAATACCACTTTATCAACAACACCGAAAAAGTCCCCTAGCTTTAGCTCTAAATACTCCCCTATCTGGAGCTCTAAATATCTGGAGCTCTTGTATACTCATTTATCTGGATCTCTTAAATACTCTCCTATCTAAAACTTTAAAATACTCCCTTATCTGGAACTCTTAAATACTCTCCTATCTAAAGCTTTAAAATACCCCCTTATCTGGAACTCTTAAATACTCCAGTATCTGGAGATCTTGATAGAATGAAGTACAAGACAACTTCTATATACAGTCTACATACGAGTCCTGATTAAATTGCAGACTCGGATTAGCAAAAGATTTTATTGTGTTTAAAGAATGCCAACACTTACTGAATTACGTTGAGTTAACCCTTCCCCATTGGGATATTTATGTTACATGTTACACTATGTATCGCTTCATAAATATTTATTAACTCAAAGGTTCTTTTGTAATACCACATTAATAAATGATTCTATTTTGCCATAAAAGCAGTTGCAGAATGAGTTCTATAAATACCCACAAGCAAACAGATCGGAGCCATCTGATCGTGGTCTTCTCTGTTTGCAAAGGCATTAACAGGTATCTCTATTACGAGTTAATGGATAAAAGTTTCTATAAGAACATAATAATATATTTGCAAACAGGGTCCATGCTTATAAAACGTTTAGTTGAGTCTGAGTTCGTTCTCAAGTTTTTGATTGGTCAGATTTGAGCCTTTGGCTCAAATCTGACCAATAAAAAGCTTGAGAACTCAAATCTGACCAATCAAAAGCCTGAGAACGAAACTCAGACTCTACTAAAAGCTTTATAAGCATGGACCCAGAGTAGATGCAGATCAGTAGGAGGCGTCTGGTTAGAGTGTGCTGTTTGATTATGGTATAATGCAGGTCTGATTGTCTATGGTATAGTATAGTTCCGATTCTACAGTTTCTGTCAAAGCCAAATTGTCCTTTGCTTATATGCCATTATAATGAATGAGTGAATGAATAAAATACTTTATTTAACGAGGGTAACTAAATAAGTCTGAAGTATAATCTTCATTGAGGCCCTCAATTAAACATATCTCATACAAAGTACCAAAACATTAGACAAAGCAACACTTCATTTACAATGTGAGAAACCGCTCCTCTGTCCCAAACAAATAATATGAAACTTAGGCAACGAGGCTTTTGTTTACAATTAGGGGCCAGATCAGACTTTGAAAAACAAACCGGCGTCCTATCTGGCCCAACACTGCAAATTTATGGGTGAAAAATAACGCTTCCGTTATTGCAGACAAAACTATTTAAGAAAAGGTTATAAAACACATACAGTTTGCTTAAGAAAATCCCGTGACTTTCAGCTTACAGAGCAATTTGTCTTGTGCATAATTTTGTCAACTGCCACAGTTTAGAAAAGTTAACAATTTTTACTCAGTACAATATCAGTGTCATACAATTAGAATCCTGACTATATATCGAATAAACGAATAATAAGGATCTTAACTGTTCTATGTAAAGGACTACATATTCGAATACTGACAGCTGGATGTCAAGCCAGATGTCACAAACACATTAAGCTATCGTTGATACCTGGCAATATATACTTATCAGTCCTTTTCACTCAAGGATCATAGCACAAACCATTAGATAGATTGAATCTAGAATAGAAACTCAGTTTCTGTGTCCTATCTAGATTTAAACCATTAAAACATTCCAAGGACCCTTCAGACCATAAGGGTAAACATGAGCAGAATATAGCTAAAGTAATCAATTTAAAGGCATAATAGGGAATTGTTAAGAAGGAATTGGTAAGAATTGGCCTCAGTGAGGTGGAGGGATATATTATTTGGCAAATTATCAATATTTTATTGAAGAAAATATTCCAAAATAGGGAATTAATATATTACATAAATACTTAAACTGCTCTGATCTAATAGTTCGACCACTAAGGGCCTTTGTCAAAGATTATCTCTTTGATTTTATGGCTGAATGCATGTAACAAAAATGTGACGTGTATTTTGACATGATAATCTTTGACAAAGGCCCTTAGTGGTCGAAATATTAGATCAGAGCAGTTTAAGTATTTATGTAATATTTTATTGATATAATTTTCTCACAATTCTAAGATACAGAATGAAGTTTGTAGTGAAACTATCAATAGTGTTCATACATCGAGTGGACTCGAACATTTTATTCCATACTAAATGTCCTGAATAAGACATACTTTCTTTAAATTGTTCTAACTTTGGTTTAGAGGAATTTTATAATTGGCGTTACATGAAGATCGTGAACTGGCGTACGCTTTCTTTTCTTTATCAAACATATTATAAACGCAGTCTGGTATTAGTCCAGCCGAGACCTTGTGCATAAATTTAGCCTTTTGCAGAATAATTCTTTCATGAATATTAAGAGAATTCATGTTTTCTATTGTGTCCTATAATGATAGATACTCATTTGCGAGAATGATTTTATATGCTTTTTCTGCAAAATCAATAGTTTAGAAAGATTAGTAGTATTTGTCCCACTCAAACAATGTTACAGAAATATAAATATGGCTGAATGTAAGCTTTATAAAAGTCTGTAAAAGTCTGTAAAAATCACTTTCTGAAACCATTGTGATAAATAGAGCATTTGTAGGAGCAAATGCTCTATTTATCACAATGGTTTCAACATTACACAAATCTAAAACAAATTATTTCCTCTATGTGGTAATGGGTTAAGGACCATTCCGTTTGTTCGACACAATGTTTCTTGTAGATTTAGCCCTTTTCCCTCATATAAACGTGTTTTCACGCATTTGCAAACAGAGTAGACCCAGATCAGACGGCTCCTATATAATGCAACAGTACAGATACATTCTAACCTGTATGCATTGTGCAACTATACAGATATATACTAACCTGTATGAATACAGATGTACACTAACCTGTATGTATAGTGCAACAATACAGATGTATACTAACCTGTATGTATTGTGCAACAATACAGATGTATACTAACCTGTATGAAGTACAGATGTATACTAACCTGTATGAAGTACAGATGTATACTAACCTGTAGGTATAGTGCAACACTACAGATGTATACTAACCTGTATGTATAGTGCAACACTACAGATGTATACTAACCTGTATGTATATTGCAACAATACAGATGTATACTAACCTGTATGTATTGTGCAAAAATACAGATGTATACTAACCTGCATGTATAATGCAACAATACAGATGTATACTAACCTGTATGAAGTACAGATGTATACTAACCTGTATGTATAGTGCAACAGTACAGATGTTTGGAAATGAAGAGCTGTTAGAGCTGAAGATACTCGGTTTTCATTTGTGAGTCGAAATATGACCAGGGCCCAGGTGCAATTCAGGTACGAAGGTTTGATTTCCAATGCCCTTCCATTGTAAGTAATACTATATGTGTTGAAATAACCCATTTCTGACGTAGTTAGAAGGCTGCAGTTTGGGAATGTTGCCACACAGTTCTCAATATCTGAAGCATTCACGGTACTGGACGTGAAAATGAGCCAGTCAGCATTTAATGCAGTTGATTGGATAGAACTGATCTGAAAAGCCGGGTCAGAGGATTCATAGGCAGTTATGTATGATGTTTCGCTACTGTCTATACTGCGAATCGTGGGTCCCGCTATAATGGGCTGGAGCTCTGGAACGACGAACTGAACATAGATGTAATCCTCAAAATACGTAGCGAATGGAATGTCTGTCGTAACTTCAAGAAACACAATATACATCCCTGGGTTGAGACGGTATTCATAGATCACGAGAATTTCATCTGCTACCAACAGGATGCTACTTGGAACTTGGAAGAACGTCTCCTGATCATCATTGACGCCAATCATACGCCATTGATATACAATAGTTCCGCAGTTTGAGCTTGACGGTATCGTTGCCTTGATCTGTCGAACAAAACTAATCTAGTTATTGACAATAGTTCATTAACTGTAACTCCACATTTCTGGTAAACCAAGTCAGATAAAGATAGTTACTTTAAAAACAATACATAATCCAAATTATGCTTATACCAGAGAAAACCCCTTAAAGGCAGTGTGCCTTTTTGTAGTAAATGTGAAAACATAAAGATAGTTTTATAAAAATAGAAATGTTGTACCAGATATATGGCTGTATTTGGATTGTATTTGCAGTATAAACAAGAGAAGAAGTAGAAGGTAGTAGCAGTTGTAATGGTAAGTAATAGTAGCTTTAATAGTAAGTACTAACAGCTGCAATAGTAAAGTCGCAGCAGCTGTAACAGTAAATAGTAACAATATGTAGTAGCAGCAGCTGTAATAGTATGTAATAACAGCTGTATTAGTATTTGAAGAAGTAACAGCTGTAGGAATAAGAACCAGTACTAACAGTAGTAGTAGTAATTGTAGTGGAAGTAGTGGCAGCTGAAACAGTAAGAAACAGAAGTTGTAATAGTAGAGGCAGTAGTAGCATATGTAACAACACGTAGTAGAAATTGTAATGGAAGTGGAAGTAGCAGCTATGGAAACAGTTATGGAAATAATAGCAGCTGTAAAATAGTATCATCTGTAATAGAAGCAGAAGCAGGTGGAGGGGAGATGAGTGTGAGTTGGAAGAGCTAAGGGAGAATCAATAGTAGTAATAGAAACAACAGTTGCTGTAGAGACAACACTGTAACTGTAGTGAAAGCAGTAGATTAGAGGCATGAGTAGTATGGGCAAGTTAACCCATTACCTCATAGGCTATTTTAGATACAACCTCTTTGAATAAATCTATCGAAAAGGAGCAATAACTAGAGCAAAGGAAAATTTAAGAATTTTATAGTTTGAAATCATTGTTCCTATAGGAGCAAATGCTCTATTTATCACAATGGTTTCACAAAGTGACATTTACAGAGTCGTCAAAAGTCGTAAATATGAGGGAATTGGTTAAACATTTATTCAACAGTAGTCCCTTCACATCTCCAACAAATCCTTTAACCATTTACTGAATAGATATTTTTTTCTACACCTTTTCAAACACAGTAAAACCTGATATGACGGCCCTTATATCAGTCGTCTGATCAGGGTATGTTCTGCTTTCTTTTGAAAATAGTATAGTATACATCTGACTCTACAGATTGTGTTTGTTTAACCCTTTCGGTGCCAGTAATGTCGTCTGCTGGGCAGAGTTTCGTTTATTTTTAGTGTAAGTATGTGAATTTCTTCCATTTTCTTTATAAAGCAGTAAACAGAGTGTCAAACAGTTTGGATCCTGATGAGACGCCGAGTTACTCGGCATCTTATCTGGATCCAAACTGTTTGCATGTGATATCATAAACACGTCATTGTGGCACGGAAGGGGTTAAAACACTGATTCCATATATCACTATTAAATTTCAGCCAAATAGTTTCATGATGTCATTATGTATTTCAGATGGTCTCGTAGGCACAGATAAGATGCATAAATTAAATCATTTTGAAGAATACTTCATCAGTAAACCCTATATTGTGACCACTCTTTCGAACTGTTCCTTCGAGACGATTCTAAAGAGTGGTCACTACACAGGGTTTGGTGGAGATAGGACAAGTTTGGCATCTCAGTGATCACCGTTATCTGTTGATCTGGAATATTCATGGAGTAAAAGGTTTTTAAAGAGACTAGTCTTTAGACGGACCTCAAGGACATACTCCACAAAATATTCCACGGGAGACGTAAAGTAAACTTATAAAGTGTGGACACTGAGTATATGATTTCTATCGACTGCAACCAAACGTTTATTTAAAACATCTCAGTAAAATGAAGAATTGAGATAAGAGGATAGATAGATAAAACAATTTGAATGAAAACCAGCTTCAGTCACAAAACTAGAAGTTATGACAAACAGTGAAGTTCCTGATCAGACGACTCATTGAACAGGTGGCCTCTGATCTAAGAATGCACTGGTTTCACATGGTACATTTTGGCGAGAGTTAACCCAGTTTTTGTTTGTGAAAAATTGGATATTCATATACATGCAGTTGGAATTGTCGAGATGTGTTATAGCTTCAGATGACACCCCTTTCACCCTCCGCCTTATGTCCAGAAGATTCTTAGGACGAAACAGTTCTATCGCAAATACAATTACACACCTGGTGATGTTCTAGCTAGTGTAGATTGGTTTAGATAGAATAGTTCTAGAATAGTATAATTCTTAATTGTGTTATAGGAACCCAAATGCAGGACAATTGATCCTAAAATGTTATTCTTATATTAACTTTCTCTTCGTATAAACACCTTTTCACACCTTTGCAAACAGAGCAGACCCAGACCAGAGGTTCCTGTAGCAGCCATCTCATCACGATATGGTGGGTTTGCTTGTAAAATTATAATAGATCCTACTCTACAGTTTCTGTCAATATTAAACATTCATGTGTATATATGCCATTCTAAATATTCAGCTAATAAATATTCATGACAGCAATTATATCGTCTTACATGAATATTCAACAGGGATAGGGGTCAATCCATTAGTGACTAATTCTTATGGTTTGCCATCACCAAGTGTTCCATCTATTAGTGTTTTATTCATGTAAAATAATGACATCATGAATTTTAATTAGGTGGATTTTTATGATGGCATTTGATGACGTAATGTTTTAGCACATGCAGACCCTAATGGGACTCCAACAGGGACAATCTGATTGGGATATACGCTGTTTTCAGACCCTGATCAGACCCTGCTCAGAGGACTCCTACGGGCCAACCTGATTGGGGTATACGCTGTTTTCAGACCCTGATCAGACCCTGCTCAGAGAGAGGACCCCTAAGGGCCAACCTGGTTGGGGTATTCACTGTTTTCAGACCCTGATCAGACGAACTCCTACAGGGACATCCTGATTGGGGTATACGCTGATACAGACCCTGATCAGACCCTGCTCAGAGGACGCCTACGGGCCAACCTGATTGGGGTATACGCTGTTTTCAGACCCTGATCAGACCCTGCTCAGAGAGAGGACCCCTAAGGGCCAACCTGGTTGGGGTATTCACTGTTTTCAGACCCTGATCAGACGGACTCCTACAGGGACAACCTGATTGGGATATACGCTGTTTTCAGACCCTGATCAGACGGACTCCTACGGGGACAACCTGATTGGGGTATACGCTGATAAGACACTGATCAGAGGACTCCTACGGGGACAACCTGATTGGGATATACGCTGTTTTCAGACCCTGATCAGACCGACTCCTACAAGGACAACCTGATTGGGGTATACGCTCTTTGCAGACCCTGATCAGACGGACTCCTAGTGACATCCTGATTGGGGTATACGCTGTTTGCAGACCCTGATCAGACGGACTCCTAGTGACATCCTGATTGGGGTATACGCTGATACAGACCCTGATAAGACCCTGATCAGAGGACTCCTAGTGACATCCTGATTGAGGTATACGCCGTTTTCAGACCCTGATCAGACGGACTCCTACAACGACAACCTGATTGGGGTATACGCTGATACAGACCCTGATAAGACCCTGATGAGGGGACTCCTACGGGGACAACCTGATTGGGATATATGCTGTTTGCAGGCCCTGATCAGACGGACTCCTACAGGGACAACCTGATTAGGGTATTTATATGGCATATTAACACAGGATATTTTTGGCATAGGTAGAAACTTGTATCATATCTATATATAGACCGAGTGTCAAACAGGTTGGATCCTGATGATATTGCAGGTTACTAGGCATCTGGATCCGAGCTGTTTGCAAATGTCAATCATGTCACGCATAGCATGCTTCGAAATAGAATTAACTAGAACTATCACTAAAGGTGATGAAATACCCCCTGCTAAGCTCTCTTGATCGCAAATCAAACAAAACCTTAACCAATGTTTTTCTTTAAAAAAAGGACCATAATGCTGTCAAAATGCGTAACAGAGTTATGAACCCTTGTCTACCGATAAAGCGTCTGATGGTGAACACATGTTCAAAGTTTCATAGCTTTATCTCACAGGGTTATGAAAAATGGACTTTAACGAAAACCTTAACCAAAACCAATTAAGATAAAAAGGGCCATAATTCTGTCAAAATGCTTGACAGAACTATGCACTCTTGGCTACAGATGAAGATTGTGTTGATAGACAAGTGTCTTAAGTTTCAAATCTTTATCTCAAAGGTTTATGTAACTCAGTTGATTTAACCAGGTTATGCCACAAACGGACATGCTGACCACCCATAAAAAGGACCATAAGTTATTTACTCATGGCTACAGATGAAGCTTGTGATGGTAGACACGTGTGTAAAGTTTCAAAGCCTTATCTTAAAGGGTTATGTAAATGAGTGAACTTAACAAGGTTGTGCCGCAAACGGACAGATAGACAGACAGACCAACCGACCGACCAACACACGGACTCCTATATATCCCTCTCAAACGTCGTTTGCGGGAGTAGAACAATAAAGGTTTTTAAAAAGCATATGGAACTTGTTTCAAATATAATCTATTGGCACTTACAGCATAGAAAAAGCAACGATTGTAATAATCAATTAATATTAACCCTTCGCTTGCTGAATTTTAAAATACGGTTCTCCTTCTTTACCCATGCCCTGTTGTATAATTACATATATCTTCACTGTGTACAAGTATTTCGCTGGGCAATCACTGATGTGGAGTGCACTGGCAGCACAATCAACTTGTAAATAGTGCAGACCTGGGTCTTCACTATTTACAGGTAGGTATATTGACGTGAATAGCAAGCGAAGGGTTAATATGACAAACTAACTGATCAAAGACATTAAAGATAACCAGAGGCCCAGACAAGATATATAAATTTAAACATTTTCAAGAACAGCTCGTTTATTTCTCCACAAAACCCTTCACTGTGACCACTCTTTAAATTCGTCTCGAAACAACGATTCTAAAGAGTGGACACGGTATAGGGTTTGGTGGAGAAATAATGATTTTATTATTTGATTATGCACCTTTATCTGTAGCTCTGGATAACTACTTCAAATATTTATATAAGTTAGTTACCTCATTTCTGTCAGTTGCTGAGAGCACAAGCGGAGTTAATGGGCTTGTATATGAGTCATCGAGAACATTTATAAGATCGCTGCACAATGACGCATAGTAGGTACACTCTATTGGGTCATCACAGAACATCATTGGAATAGCAATACCTGAAACAATATATGAACAAAAATCGTTATTGGTATACCTAAATTATATATGAACAAAAAACATACCGAATATACTGAACTACAGTAAAACCTTAGTAATGCAAGAATTTAGAACAGAGGATCGTTTCATGCATAAAATCATTATTTCTCCACCAAACCCTATACTGTGTCCACTCTTTAGAATCGTTGTTTCGAGACGAATTTAAAGAGTGGTCACAGTGAAGGGTTTTGTGGAGAAATAAACGAGCTGTTCTTGAAAATGTTTAAATTTATATATCTTGTCTGGGCCTCTGGTTATCTTTAGTGTCTTTGATCAGTTAGTTTGTCATATTAACCCTTCGCTTGCTATTCACGTCAATATACGTACCTGTAAATAGTGAAGACCCAGATGAGACAGCTCCTCTAGGAGCTGTCTCATCAGGGTCTGCACTATTTACAAGTTGATTGTGCAACCAGTGCACTACACAGCAATGATTGCACAGCGAAATACTTGTACACATTGAAGATATATGTAATTATACAACAAGGCATGGGCAAAGAAGGAGAAATGTATTATAAAATTCAGCAAGCGAAGGGTTAACCCTTTCTTTCACATAAACACATTGTCATGCCATTTGCAAACACACTTCCGTAGGTAACATCTGACCAGGATCTGTCCTATTTGCTTTTGAGATAGATTCGTTACTCAAACGGATATACTGATCAGATAAGACTCTAGGTTCTACTAATACCAAAACACTCTGTGTGCATATGACATTATTAAAGTCACTTAATAAATATACTGCTTACACAACATACTAAACTAGGAGAGTGTCTTCGCAGGATGAAAGTAATGCAGAAAGCTACTGTTAGAACTTTCTGCATGTTTTTTCAACCTGCATCTGCATTAACCCATTCCCTCATGTTGACGTCTTTTGACTCTGTAGAAGTCACTTTGTGAAATCATTGTGATAAATAGAGCATTTGCTCCTATAGGAGCAAATGCTCTATTTATCACAATGGTTTCAAACAACAAAATTCTAAAATTGTCCTTTTCCCTAGTTAATGCTCCCTTTCGGTAGATTTATTCAAAGAGGTTCCATCTAAAAATAGCCTATGAGGTAATGGGTTAAGCTGTCACCTGTCATTACGGTCGATATTAATGCTTATTGAGTGGTCGATTTAGAGATATGTTATTACCTTGTTTGGAATATAATGTATAAGGACCTCGTTAATCCTTTACTTCATACAAACGCTTCTCACGAATTCGCAAACATATTATATCCAGATCAGACGGCACCTGTAGGAGTGGTCTGATGAATGTCTGCACTGCTTGCGTATGACATGATATAGATCTGATTCAAAGTTTAATTAAAAAAAAAATGTTTTTGAAGAAATGATATTTTGAAAATTCAGATACATGTAATAAAACTAATAAATGTTGATTATGTCATTATTTCTTACATGAATGTTGAACGGGGAAAAATATAAATGAAATAATGTTGGGATCATTAAAATGAAAAAGGATATTGCTAAATACAGAACGATATTGTAATGTAAAAAATATCTTATGTGCATTACTTATGTTCTCATCAGTCTTACTCCCTCATAGTATTCAAACTCTGAATAAAACTACTGAAAAGGAGTATTTACCAGAGAAAAGGAACATTTTAAAATTGTGTAGTTTAGAAACAATTGTGATAGATTATTTACCAGAATGGTTTCAAAAAATGACTCTTACAGAAGCGTAGAAAGGCTTATTTATGGAGGAAAGTGCTGTTACAGTCTGCTCTACTTGCTTATGGAACTTTACAGAATTCTTTCCTTTTCTTACAAGAACTTCCTTTGTCAATTTTACATTATAAAATTCAGCAACTGATTATTCATTAAGTGATCAATTATTAAAAACAATGTTCATTAACCCATTCCCTCATAGTCTATTTCTAGATCCGACCTCTTTGAATACATCTACCGAAAAGGAGCATTAACTAGAGGAATGGAAACTTTTAGAATTTTATAGTGTTGAAACCATTGTGATAAATAGAGTATTTGCTCCTATGGAGCAAATGCTCTATTTATCACAATGGTTTCAGAAAGTGACATTCACAGAGGCGCCAAAAAGGCGTCAATATGAGGGAACGGGTTAAGGAAATGGTTAAACATTTCCGTTAAGAAGTCCCCTTAATAAGCACCGATTGCTAAATACCAGACAACTACTTAAATGCTATTGTTCACATGAAATATTTAGCTAAATGCGAGTCAAAAGCAACACAGAAATCTCCTAAAAAGGCTTTTTGCATTCAGGTGCATTCTGCATTGGTTTGGCTAGCAAGTATGCATACTTGAAGGAGCAAACACACTCACTTGTATTGACATTCAATATTTAATCCATTGCCCTATAGACTTGTTTTAGACCCTGCCTCTTTAAATAAATCTACTATAACAGAGCATTTACTAGAAATCAGGAAAATGGTGTAGTTTTGACAACAATAGTGCAAATGCTCTATTTATCGAAATGTTTGGAAAATATGTTAAACCTTCTGCACTTTCAGTAAAGGCCATCGTCAAATAGTGTGGTCTGCTATGGTAATATTTAAGCAAGGACCGCTTTATATCAATTGAATTAATATCGATCATTGTACCATATAAGCTGCATTAGTATTAATTCTATTAAAACAAGATCCAACTTGTACCATATAAACTGCATAATATTAAAACAGAGTCCACCATGATCCATATAAACTACACTAATATTAAAGAAAGACCCACCATGTATCACATTAATTAAATTAATATTAAAGCAACATCCACATTGTACCATATACACTACTTGAATATCAAGGCAAGATCCACCTTGTACCATATAAACTACATTAATACAAAAACAAAAGGACCAAGATGACCCTTAATCGCTCACCTGATTACCCTAGATTTAAAACTATAACTGGGTAGCCCCAGGATGGGGGCAATATAAGGGACACTATTTGAATAATGTTGATAGTGGATCATGAACAGTAGTTCTCCAGAACAAGATTTTCATAAATTTAGAATATTGATTTTATGAACACAATCATTCTGACCAATGAAGATTGCGCTAAAATGTACCCTCTAGACTTAGTGACATACTTTTTAATCCCACCCTTCATATCCTTGATATTACTAAACATTCTGAATAAGTTTGAGGAATATTAGGCTAAATTTGTGGCTGGTGGAATGTAAACAGAATATTTATAAGATATGACCCAGTCACCTACTTTTTGACTCCATGTAACCCACTTTCAAACTCATCCAAGATTTTATTAGGACATATATTCTGACCAAGTTTCATGCATATTTGGCTGAACATGTGATCTCGAAAGTGTTCATGACCTTTTCCTACGATTTGACCTAGTGACCTAGTTTATAACCCCGCATTCTATCTTGTCCGAGATTTTTATCAAGATAATCATTCTGACCAAGTGTCATGAAGGTCCGAAATTTTATCAAAACAATCATTCTGATAAAAGTACAAATATGAGTCATGCAGGAAACACCACATACAGAACAAAGTTTCATGAAGATTTGGCTACAAATGTGACCACTAGAGTGTTCATACGGTTTTTCTACTATTTAACCTAGTGACCTAGGTTTTAACCCCACCTGACCCACTTTCAAACTCGTCTGAGATTTTATCAAGACAATCATTCTGATTAGGTGTCATGGATATTTGACCAAAATTTGACCACTAGAGTTTTCATAAGGTTTTTTCTACTATTTGACCCAGTGACCTAGTTTTTGACCCCACATGGCCCACTTTCAAAGTCGTCCGATATTTTATAGTAGAACCACTCTAACAGAGTTTCATGAATATTGGGCTTACAATCCTACTATTTGACCTAGTGTCCTATTTTTCAAACCCACGTGACCAACTTTCAAAATCTAACGAAATGTAATCAGGGCAATCATTCTGACCAAGTTTCATGAAGATTTGACTAAAATTGTGGCCACTAGAGTGTTCACAAGCAAATTGTTGACGACGTATGATGGACGACGCACGACGAATGGCCGACACTCAAGTCTCCCAAAAGCTCACACTGAGCTTTGTTCAGGTGAGCTAACAAAATCCACATTGTACCACACTAATTACACTGTACATTATTATTAAAGTACAAACTATCTTGTACTATATAAACTACATAAATATTAAAGAAAGACCCACCTTGTATCACATTAATCAAATTAATATTAAAAGTAAGATCCTTATACCATGTGCACTACTTTAATGTCAAAGCAATGGGCCACGTTGTACCATATAAACAAAATCAATACCAAAGCAATATCCACCTTGTACCATATAAACTACTTTAATATCAAAGCAAATCCCACATTGTATCACATAAATTACATTAATATCAAAGCAATAAGCCACATTGTATCATATAAATGTGTTAATAGTGAAGTAATTATCACATTTTATCATATAAACTACCTTAATACCAAGGAAACGTCCAATTGGTATCAATGAAACTGCATTTACATTCATATAAAAGCAAACTTCACCTTGTATCAGTTACATAAACTGTCTTAATATCAAAGCTATAACCATCTTACATCATATAAACTACTTTGATATCAAAGCAAGGACCACCTTATGTCATATAAACTACGTTAATATAAAAGCAAATGCGTAACTTATTGTATCATATAAACTACACTAATATCGATGCATAGTCCACCGCATATCTTATTTATAAACTACTTTAATATCAAAGTGTAACATGGTGAAGTAGTTGTGACTCGACTGGGACTCGAACCCAGGACCTTTGGCTTACCATACCAACACTCTACCGACTAAGCTACCAAGCCACATAGTCTAAAGCCTATCAACTATTTCACCACAATTTCTACCCGGCTACACACATCCCCTCTACATAAGAATTTGTCCCGAATTCTTACTCTAAGTACATTTCATGAGTTTCATATTACATGTATTACATTTGTTATATAAATCACTCATATATTATGTACGTTGGGTGCCAAATGTAACATGGTGAAAAAGTTGTGACTCGACCGGGGCTCGTACCCAGAGCCTTTGGCTTACGATGCCAATACACTACCGACTGAGCTACCAAGCCACACAGTCTAAGCCTATAAACTGTTTCACCACATAATCTACCCGGCTACACTGACACAGGTAAACATATATAATGTAGATTACTTTCATATTAAAACAATGATCATCTTATAGCATGGAACTATGTAAATCTCTATCAAAACAGGATCTGACCAATATCATATAAACTATGATGACATCATAACAATGGTAATCTTATATCAAATAAGTTATGTTAATATCAAGGTAAATACCATCTTATCTCACATAACTTCCCTTATCTCCAATTTAGATCAAGGGTTAAGATGTTCTTATCAATAAAATGTGTAAGAACATTTATAATATGACGTCAAACTTGGGAAAAGCGATGTTTACCTGTCATTAAAAGGGCGAAAATAGATCTACTAGATCTACAGTTTTGGTTATGTGAGAAAACGTATCTGATGCTCGTTGTCTTTTAAGATCACATGTTCCTAAACTCCCCAAGAAAATGTTATTAAGCTCGCCAAAGGCTCGCTTAATAACATTTCCTAAGACTCGTTTAGGAACATGTGATATTAAAAGACAACTCGCAACAGATCCTCTATATATCACACACACAACATAAATATCAAAATACAAAAATGAGTCATGCAGGAAACACCGCATACAGAACAAGCAGTCGCCCGAACAGCAACACAAGGAAACAGCAAATGCACATAACTTTAAAAAAATCAACAGACGCACAAAGACAAAACAAACATACAATAGGGGGAAGACGAAAGTACCGCCTTGGAACGGTCAGTGACAAAAGTCAGAACCATCTTATATCATATAAACAATATTAATTTATGTCAAAGCAAGGGCTTCCTGATATCATATAATTGACATTTATATTGGCATAATCGAGTGGTTAAGGTCTCCGATTGACAACCACGTAGTCTCTAAATGCTCTGGCTCGAATTCCGGCATTCGTATTTTGTAAGAAAGCTTTCCAGCTGGCTTGCCGTAGGCCAGTGGCTCTACCCGGGTGTTCATCTGTTCACAAAAGAATGTCATTTCTTTCGTGCTCGGAAAAACATGTGGAGTCTTCCTCCACCTGTACTTATTTGATATGACTGAATTTGTGTTAAAGTAATGTAAACCACAATACAAACAAAAAAACAAAGATAGCAAGACATGGGCTACCTTATATTATATAAACCAGGTTTGTATCAAAGCATGATCAACTTATAAATCGTATTAACTACATTAATAAACTTATCATCAACGCAAGGACAACCTTATATCATATAAAATATGTATTATCAGCAACTACCGCCTTATACAATATAAAGTATATAACAAAGTACCACTTTATATCATGAAAAACTATGTTGATATCAAAGGAAACATCACCTTCCATCAATTAAACAATGTTAATAACTTAATATCAAAGCAAGGCCCATGATATTTTATACAAACTACAGAAAATTCAAAGCAAGGACCCTCAGATATTATATAAACTACGATAATATCAAATCAAGATCCACCCTCTACCATAAAAATATATTAACATCAAACTACATGTAAGGGCAACCTCATATCGTATTAACTTCGTTAATATCAAAACAAGGTCAAGCTTATATCACATAATTTATGATGATATCAAAGCAAGAGTAACAATGACTATGTTAACTTGAAAGCAAGATCCAACTCATATTACATAAACTATGTATGTAACAAAGCAATATTCACCTTACATCATCTAAACGACGTTGATATCAAAGCAAGGGTCACCGTATATCATATAAACTACATTAATATCAAAACAAGGGACAACTATATCACATTACCTATGTAAATAAACGTACTATTAACGTAAGAACCGCATTATATCATATAAGCATTATTAATATCAAATGAAGACCCAGCTTATATAATATGCAAAGCAAGTGTCATCCACAATTGATATAAACTATAAGTTAGTACTTACCTGGGAGAAATACGTCTAGCACGGCAATATTTGTATTGTTTGGATCATTGGTGACATTAACGGGCGCAATTGCGTAGGAGATAGTATCATATACAATGCAGTTTGTAAAATTCACACTCGATTGCTGAAATAAATTCCAAAGAACTTTTTATGACACAGACGTTGACGAATGCGTGAAAACATTCGCAAACAGTTTAGATCCAGGCAATGTATTTCTGTAATCATAACGACTTTGTCATACATTATCACATTACAGACATTACTTTTTTTTTTTTACATCGGGACAATAATTAATACAAACACTAATGGTTAAACCCTTTACTCAATGAATATTCATGTAGGAAGTAATGGCCTCATGATTATTAATTAGACTAATTGTTAAATTAAGACAGGGACAGGGGAATGTTTGAACATGACAGACTCTATAGAATCACTTCTATATTATATCATTAGCCAACTGAGCAGAACCTGATCAGACAGCTCCTACAGGAGACATCTGATATCGGTCTACTCTGTTTGCAAATGCACAGAAAGGTGTAGTTAGGATGTAAATGGTTAAACTCCCTCTTTGGATACATTTTTGTTTATATCGGCTTTTACGTCGTTTTACCAGTTGTTCAGTCACATTGCTGCATCCATCTAAACACAGGTGAATAGAGACCCAGAGGTGTTTTTGCGCTAAGGTCAAATTATAATTTGTGTGTACAGAAGAACATCCGGGTAGAATCCCAACCTACCACATACCAGCTTGAAGGTTATATGTTCCATGGTACACGTACATAATGAATACCTTCTGCATGCATCAAGCAAATCAATGTTTACGTGTGCAAAACAGTTTGCACCCAGACAAGATGCAATAAAAGGAACACTTACGTTTAATAGACATGCTTTTACAAAATAGAAATAATGTTCCTAAATTGTATCAATTGTATATATATGCTCAGCATTCTAGCATAGATTTTATATTCTTGATGCCTGGGAATGGTTAACCATTTACCTCATGAATATCCATGCAAGAAATAATGATACCATGAATATCAATAAGATGCTTTTCGTAAAAGCATATGAACATATGTTGTTTTGACCATAAAAGAAACTGTAGAATCACATCTGTACATGTATAACCACAAAGAAAACAGAGCAGACCCTGATCATACAGCTCCTACAGGAGTCGTGTGCTCAAGATCTATGTTTGCATAGACGTTAAACGCAAATGTATATGAAGTAATGGCTTAAGACCGCTGTTCCATATTTCCATAGCAGTGTAGGGTGGGTTCACTTTCTGCACATCGGAATCGGTATAGGGCGTATAAAAATCGGTATAGGGCGTATAAAAATCGGTATAGGGCGTATAACACTTATAAGATCACTACTCGTAATTTAGCAAGTATAAATAAAATGCGCAAGACAGAATTGCCAGCAGTGAAGATCGCAGAACAGATTACAGAACTAGAGCAACAACAGCGATGGTGGTATGACAAAGTCGTTATGATTACAGAACTAGAGTAACAACAGCGATGGTGGTATGACAAAGTCGTTATGATTACAGAACTAGATTAACAATAGTGATGGTGGTATGACAAAGTCGTTATGATTACAGAACTAGATTAACAACAGTGATGGTGGTATGACAAGGTCGTTATGATTACAGAACTAGATTAACAACAGTGATGTTGGTATGACAAAGTCGTTATGATTACAGAACTAGAGTAACAACAGTGATGGTGGTATGACAATGTCGTTATGATTACAGAACTAGATTAACAACAGTGATGGTGGTATGACAAAGTCGTTATGATTACAGAACTAGAGTAACAACAGTGATGGTGGTATGACAAAGTCGTTATGATTACAGACAGACACTGTAGTAAGTGGTATCAACCGGAAGTGCAGGTAGTGCTAAGGTATTCAAAGGTGCTCCGGGCATGCACAGGCAGTATGCAGTATGTGTATGTCGGGGCATGCACTGGCAGCATGTGTATGTCGGGCATGCACTGGCAGTATGTGTATGTGTATGTCAATCTAATCAAAACTCCAGTTTCGGTTCTGTAGTACAACTTATTCCGTATTGAAACTGAGCAGAGACATAAATAAGAGGCGTGAAATAAACACTTTTCAAGAAACAAATCTATAATTTCTCCATTTACTCTTTCGCTGTCAAATTCTGTCGCCATCAACCTTTGTCGTCTGCTGCAATTTTCATTTTAGTTTTAATAAACATAGTCACAGTAACAAACATATTGGATCCTGATGAGACTCCGGGTTACTCGGTGTCTCATCTGGATCCAAACTGTTTGAATAGTTAATCACAGATGTGGCAGTGGTAGCGAACAAGTTAAACTCCGTGTTGCGACCAGTCTTTACCCTAAAGTGGTCAAAACAGATATAGGGTTCGACGGAGAAATGGCGGTTTCAATACTTGAATGCACAACCTTGTTTGTTTATGGATCTGATGGATCCTATATTTTGTAACTGAATATTGTACCTAACATGTATCAATATGTCACATACACCAGATGCAAATAGAAAGACGACAAATACACATACAGATGGATATACACATGCGAAAACATGGAGTAGCGGCCAAGTGCTGAGTGACGCATCTTTCGATAAAATGGGCATACGCTAAGTATCTTATAAACATTCAAAAAAGCATACACCGGTACATTGCGCAGACTCAGATCAAATTGTTCAACGGAACAGTTTGAACATGGTCTTAACGTATAGCTACTATACATTAACCCTTCTCTTGCTGAATTTTAAAATACATTTCTCCTTCTTTACCCATGTCCTGTTGTATAATTACATATATCTTCACTGTGTACAAGTATTTCGCTGTGCAATCACTGCTGTGGAGTGCACTGGTTGCGCAATCAACTTGTAAATAGTGCAGACCCTGATGAGACAGCTCCTGCAGGAGCTGTCTCATCTGGGTCTTCACTATTTACAGGTAGGTATATTGATGCGATTAGCAAGCGAAGGGTTAAGTGTTTGCTGTTATGTATTCGATATTTACCATTATATCTTGACTATTTGCTGTTTTTATAATTATGTCTTCAACATTTGCTAATACATTTTCACTGTTAGCTTCTCTATTTGCTACCATCTATTCACTACCTGCTCTCTTTACTACTTGCTACTATATTTTTACTATTTGTAATTACATGTATGTCTTCACTATTTGTTCCTACGTATTCGCTATTTGCTCTTATGTTTTCGCTATTTTCCTACTATATATTCACTATTTGCTATGGTTTCAACTGCTTGCTGCTACATTTTCACTATTTGCTACTAAATTTTCACTATTTACTACTTATTATTCACTATTTACTCCTACATGTGTTATATTTATTTACTATTTACTACTAATTCTTCACTTTTTACTGCTACATCTGTTATATGTATTTACTACTTATTATTCACTATTTACTGCTACATGTGTTATATATATTTACTATTTACTACTTTTACTACTTATTCTTCACTCTTTACTGCTACACGTGTTATATGTATTTACTATTTACTACTTATTCTTCACTATTTACTGCTACATGTGTTATATGTATTTACTATTTACTACTTATTCTTCACTATTTACTGCTACATGTGTTATATGTATTTACTACTTATTCTTCACTATTTACTGCTACATGTGTTATATATATATATTTATTATTTACTACTTATTCTTCACTATTTACTGCTACATGTGTTATATGTATTTACTATTTACTACTTATTCTTCACTATTTACTGTTACATGTGTTATATGTACAACATGTATTTAGTTTAAACATATTTTATTTCTGTTATTTACAACATGCATAAATATACATAGTTTCTATGAAGGATTGGAATGAAAGCTGACCGCTTATTAAATTCCTCTTCTTTGTATCTTTTTCTTTACAAAAGCAGTTCTTCACCACATAGAAAGATAAACAATAGCGACATGTGACTATTACAAGATTCAAGTAATAATGGACGCTTTGAATATCGGTTGAATCGGGAAAGAAAAGAGAAATGAAACAGAATTAAATGATTGGAACAAGAGCGAAAGGAACAAAGTGTTAAAACCTGTGGCGGGTACAAAACATTTCGGGCGAAAAATAAGTTACATTGTCCACTTTAGTACAGTAGATACAGATCTATATAATTATATATGGCAAATATAATTTATAATGATTGTATTAAGACGTGAAACGTTTGGTTTTTACGATGTATTGATGCGCTGCTGAAAATATTTGTATATTGATTTCAACTGAGAGCCTGATATCTCCGAATAGCATACTTTTAGAATCTGGTCTACAGATAGGATTGCTGCTGTTAAGCTGTTCAATCCGAACTCTATTGTAAAGTGGACATGAAAGTAGATAATGCTCAGTTCTTTCGACGTTACCACAACGACAAAGAGGAGAATCTACTAGGTTTTTCTGGAACAATACCAGGTTGAGAGAACTGCAGTTTGTTCGTGAACGGGTGTGTAATACTTGTCCTTTTCGACTTCCACAGCTGTAAAAGGATGGTGGTTTTGACGATCTATTTTGGTTCAGCGAAGTTTTAAAGCTGTTTCCGGTTACAGAGGTTTTGACACCTTGAGGCAAAGACTTCCAAATATTTATTACAGATGGACGAAACGACTCGGCATAGAGTTTAGTTCGAGAGAAAGGAATTCGGAGGTGATTAGAGTTTTGAAAACTTTATTGTGAGAATTCCCTGACGTGTGATGGAACTAACGATGACAAATAATTATGTTGGTGTTAGCTGATGTACCATTTTGTAAAACATTTGTTAAACTTATGTTTTCACTATTTGCTACTTATTCTTACTGCTACATGTGTTATATGCATTTACTATATACTACTTATTCTTCACTATTTACTGCTACATGTGTTATATGCATTTACTATATACTACTTATTCTTCACTATTTACTGCAAGATGTGTTAAATGCATTTACTATTTACTACCTATTCGTCACTATTTACTGCTACATGTGTTATATGTATTTACTATTTACTACTTATTCTTCACGATTTACTGCTACATATGTTATATCTATTTATTATTTACTACTTATTCTTCACGATTTACTGCTACATGTGTTATATGTATTTACTATTTACTACTTATTCTTCACGATTTACTGCTACACGTGTTATATGCATTTACTATATACTACTTATTCTTCACTATTTACTGCAAGATGTGTTAAATGCATTTACTATTTACTACCTATTCGTCACTATTTACTGCTACATGTGTTATATGTATTTACTATTTACTACTTATTCTTCACGATTTACTGCTACATATGTTATATCTATTTATTATTTACTACTTATTCTTCACGATTTACTGCTACATGTGTTATATGTATTTACTACTTATTCCTCGTTATTTACTGCTACATGTGTTATATGTATTTACTATTTGCTACTATGGATTGACTATTTGCTTTTTTTTCTTCACTATTTACTGCTATATGTGTTATATGTATTTACTATTTGTTACTTATGGCTTGACTATTTTCTACTTAGTCTTCTCTACTTACTGCTACATGTGTATATGTATTTACTATTTGCTACTATATCCAATAGGATCTTACTTATTAGGCACAAATTAGGCACACATGGAGAGGGAAGACATATTGTCCAAATATTTAAGACAGACTTGGTTTAAAACAGACTTACCTGTATTTCCACAAACAGGTAGATGGATCCAGGCACAGTTCCATTCAGCACGGAGGGATCGAGAGAAGATTGTGATGGGAAGGTCATGCTGGTATTACCACAACTGTAGCCTCCTGCATGTAGAAGAATGCACCCATGGATATTCATATTAGAACTAATTTTGTCATGAATATTTATTAATTAGAAACTATTGTCATTACAGACCTATATTATTCCATAAACAACCCCAACAATGAAGACCCTATTCAGACGGCTGCTATAGGAGCTGCCTGCTCTATGTCTACTCTGTTTGCAAAGGCTTACAAAAGCGTATACATGGGTAACTGGTAAATCCGTCACTCCATGAATACGCCTTTCTACGCATTTGCATACGGGGTAGACCCAGATCAGACAGCTCCTATAGGATCCGTCTGATCAGGGTATGCTCTGTTTGCGTATGGAATAATATAGATCTAAATCTACAAATTTCTACAGTTTCTGTCATGGCCAATACTTGGTGTGTTTATATACTATTATTAATTCTTGGTGTGTTTATATACTATTATACTTGGTGTGTTTATATACTATTATACTTGGTGTGTGTATATACTATTATACTTGGTGTGTTTATATACTATTATACTTGGTGTGTGTATATACTATTATACTTGGTGCGTTTATATACTATTATTAATACTTGGTGTGTTTATATACTATTATTAATACTTGGTGTGTTTATATACTAGGATACTTGGTGTGTTTATATACTATTATACTTGGTGCGTTTATATACTATTATTAATACTTGGTGTGTTTATATAATATTAATACTTGGTGTGTTTATATAATATTAATACTTGGTGTGTTTATATACTTTTATTAATACTTGGTGTGTTTATATACTATTATACTTGGTGTGTTTATATACTACTATTAATACTTGGTGTGTTTATATACTATTAAGGAACTGCATGTAGTTAATATTCATGATATCATTATTTCTTACAAGAATTTTCCTGGAGTAACTTGTAGTGAACTCGACCAAAATTTAATTTGTTGATGAATTTCATTTCAGTGGTTTAACCCATTCCCTCATATTGACGACTTTTGACGACTCTGTGGAAGTCACTTTTGTGAAACCATTGTGATAAATAGAGCATTTGCTCCTATATGACCAAATGCTTTATTTATCACAATTGTTTCAAACTACAAAATTCCCAAAGTTTCCTTTTCTCTAGTTAATGCTCCTTTTCGGTAGATTTATCCAAAGAGGTTGTTCCTAAAAATAGCCTATGAGGTAATGGGTTAACCAGCAATTATTTTGCTGATGTGATCTTTACATAATAATTTGTGTATCTGTCAATTTGACTAGAATGCTCCTTAAGAAACAATCCGATCTGGGTCTGCACTGTTTGCCTTTATGTGTTTAGAGATAATGGTCATTTAAAAGGTTAAATGGGCCGAACCAGCCAGTGTGTTGGTACGAAGTGTTTAATCAGGGTCCACAATGCAACTGTTGTTGTTTCTGACAAGTTCATGGCCCATGCATGATCTAGTCTCCCGGGTTACAAAACATGTTTCTCGAGTCTGAGTTAATTCTCAAGCATCTGATTGGTCAGAGTTTGTTGTGAAGCCAATCAGAATCTGATACTTGAGAATGAATTCTGACTCTACCTTGGACATTTATAATCTCTGGACCTGGTATACACTGTTTGCGTGAAATGCAACTGACTCAATTGACGTTTTCATTTTCAACAATAGCATTCACCTGTTAATTTATTTGAACCTTGATCAGTATAAAATAATAAAACATAAAAATAGATAAAATTAAACAAAATGAATAATAATAAAATAAAACAAAAGAATACAATATTAAGACAAAACAAAACAAAACTAAAATAAAATAGATAATAAAAAAACGCAATCCCTTATTACTAAATAAAAACGAAACAAAATGTCAAATTACTCCAGTTAGACTGAAAATGAAGTCGAACTGTTGCAGAGTCCATCCTAAAGGTTAAGATTATAAGTTCAAGCTAAACACTATGTATATGCTACTATGTTTCCTCACGGTTTTGCACAATGGCTTCACTGTCCATCTCCTGCCCCGGGACAAAGACAAAGGAAGGAAAGCTTCCCTCCGCAGCTGCCGCCGACGACAGGTTTCCGACGGAGAGAGGAGCTGTGAAAAATAAACCACACATTATTTTGTACGTATAGGAGTCATTTCAAATCACGTTCAATGCTGATACAATTATTTTTTATAAAGTCATTTAAAACCATAGACATGATGTGTAAATTAACACATTCCCTCATATTGATGCCGTTTGACGTCCCTGCAAAAGTCACTTTTTAAAGCTTTTTGATAAACAGAGCATTTGCTCCATAGGAACAAATGCCCTATTTATCACAATGGCTTCAAATCTGTACATTTCTAAAAGTATTCTTCTCTCTACTAAATGCTCCTTTTCAGTAGACTTATTCAAAGAGGCTGGGTCTAAAATAGCTTACAATGGATGGGTTAAAATATGTTTCAGACATATTTTGAGACAATTTTATCATTTGAAATGTACCCCTTTATCATCATTATGTACGACTATGAATATACAGTAGAACGCCTCGAGTGCGACCATTTAATGAATAAATATTGGTGTCTTCATAAACAGGTGGTTGCTTAATGCAGGACAAAAGTAATGCAGAAAGCTCCTCTAGGAGCTTTCTGCATTACTTTTGTCCTGCCTTAAGCTACCACCTGCATCTAACACCCAGAATTATATCTCTTTTAGGTGGTCGCATTAGCGGGTTTTTACTGTAAAATGATGTTTTATTTGTATTAATATTGCATTAACGTGCGTAATCTTTTTAATAATATATATTTTATGTCAATGTGTTTGACTCTTATTCTCCTGAAAAAATGTTGATGTTTGCTTAAAATCAAAATTGTAGAAATGGTCACGATTGTAAACCATTTCCTTCATGTAAACGTTTTTCACGCATCTGCAAATACGGTAGTTCCAGATCATACGGCACCTATAGGAGCCGTCTGATCAGGGTTTGCTCTGTTTGCTAATCGAATTTGATAGATCTGTTTCTTTATTTTCTGAAATGGATACAATGTTCTACCTTCCGTATTTCGTTATATGACTAGTTTATACATGAATATTCAGAAGGTATCGAACATTGGAATAAATATGGAACAGGGAAAGGATTAAAGCTTTTGAGAAACCATTGGCCGAGTGACAAACTGATTGAAGCCGGGGAAACAAACATATTACTCGGCATCTCACCTCGGTCCAAGCTGTTTGAAAATGCAAGTCGGATGGCGCTTATCGCATTCAGTGTAAAAATGTCCACAAGAGACAAACACATTACGTCTTTCAACAGGTACATTAAATTCTTCCAGCAATGATCTCTCTAATACAGTTTAATTCAAGATGGTTGGTCGTTTACCTCATGAATAAGTAAGAAATGAATACTAATTTCTTTATTCCATGAAAAATGTAAGAAATAAAGGCATCGTGAGTACTTTTTGGATGTTTTTATAATGAAACATTAACATAGCAAATTTCTGAAGAATCAGATCTATATAATTTACATGTAAACAGAGCAGACTCTGATTAGATGACTCCTTCAAGAGCCCTCCGATCTTGATCTACTCGTCCGATCTTGATCTACTCGTCCGATCTTGATCTACTTGTCCGATCTTGATCTACTCGGTTTGCAAAGGCGTAGAAATGCGTAACTATATTGTTAGAGTTAATTATAAGTATACTTTTTAACCCTTAGCTTGCTAATCGCGTCAATATACCTACCTGTAAATAGTGAAGACCCAGATGAGACAGCTCCCGCAGGAGCTGTCTCATCAGGGTCTGCACTATTTACAAGTTGATTGTGCAACCAGTGCACTCCACAGCAGTAATTGCACAGCGAAATACTTGTACACAGTGAGGATATATATAATTATACGACAGGGCATGGGTAAAGAAGGAGAAATGTATTTTAAAATTCAGCAAGAGAAGGGTTAACTGCAGAGCAACAGATAAAGGTGCATACTCAAATACCGAAATCGTCATTTTCCCAACAAACCCTATGTTGTGACCACTCTTTAGAATCGCCTCGGAGAGACGATTCTAAAGATTAGTCACAATATAGGGTTTGGTGGAGAAATGAATAAGTTTAATTTAGGCATCTTGTCTGGAGCTTTGTCAATGGTAAACGAACACTGACACTTTTGTCCTCGTTACAAAATACAGGATCAGATCTATATTAATACATAAACAAAGATAAAAGACACTGACCCTGATCAGACGGCTCCTGTAGGAGTCATCTGAGCTTGATCTCCTCTGTTTGCAATGATCTTAAAAGGCAAGGCGTCTCTACATGTATGAAGTTTCTTCCAAACAAACACTTTTCATGCATTTGCAACCAGGAGCCATCTGATCAGGACCTGTCGTTTGCTAATGCAATCGTAATAAACCTCACTCTACAGTTGTTTCTACTAATACCATAAGCTCATGTGTACATTATGCTCTTACAAAAGATAAGCTAATAAGTATTCACGGTGCCGTTATTTCTAAAATAAATATTCAACAGGGAAAGGGTTAAGGTAGGTGGGGTTTTAGTCTCAGTGTAAATTATGCGTAATGTTTACGCCGCACAATGATTGATAAACAGCCGCTTACTTTGAAAAGGGTAATAGCACGTGACCTCTTATTCATAGCGGAACTTTATGTATAAATGCCATGCCACACAAGGCTTGATAAGCAACCACCTACTTAGAAAAGTGTATGGCAAGGGGTCTCTTAGTCGTAGTGGACATGTATGTATAATTAACCAAAATATATCGTGGTGACCGTATTCATTCATTAAGCATATACAGCGATATTCCAATATACATTTTGAACATTATCTAATTTTCCAGATTTCGTATTTGCCACTTTACACAGTACCCAAAAGATACGGCTATTGACGATTTTGCAAACAGAATAGAACCAGAACAGACAGCTTCTGTAGGAGTCATCTGACCAGGGTCTACTCTGTTTACTTATGAAATAATACAGATTTGATTCCACAGTTCGTGCCATGGTCAAACATATACCACTATAATATTTCAGCTAATAACTACCCATGACATTATACAATTTCTTCCATGAATATTTACAGGGCTAAAGGTTAACTATATCTAAATTAAGTGTTCGGTAAATACGTACATGCAGGGTACTTTGTAGAAGTAATGCTCGTTGTTCCTATAACTCTGTAGAATGTTCCACGTAGAGTTCCGCTCCATATCCCTGAAATACCACAGATAACAAGATAACCAAGAATAGCACATAAACATTAAACGGCGCCTTTATCTTAGACAACAAGATAACAAAGAATAGCATGTAAACACCAAAGCGCGCCTTTATCTCAGACAACAAGATAACCAAGAATAGCACGTAAACACCAAAGCGCGCCTTTATCTCAGACAACAATATAACCAAGAATAGTTCTTTAACATTAAAGGGCACCTTTATTACAGACAACAAGATAAACAAGAACAGCACGTAAACACCGAAGCGCGCCTCTATCACAGACAACAAGATAACAAAGAATAGCACGTAAACATCAAAGGGCGCCTTTATCTCAGACAACAAGATAACAAAGAATAGCACGTAAACATCAAAGGGCGCCTTTATCTCAGACAAAAAGATAACCAAGAATAGCACGTAAACACCAAAGCCCGCCTTTATCTCAGACAACAATATAACCAAGAATAGTTCTTTAACATTAAAGGGCACCTTTATCACAGACAACAAGATAACCAAGAACAGCACGTAAACACCGAAGCGCGCCTTTATCACAGACAACAAGATAACAAAGAATAGCACGTAAACATCAAAGCGCGCCTTTATCCCAGACAACAAGATAACAAAGAATAGCACGTAAACATCAAAGGGCGCCTTTACCACAGACAACAAGATAACCAGGAATAGCACGCCAACACCTTTAATAATTTTCTTTATATATGTGTGCATTTTAACACTTTTACAAACAATAGAACACACCGCCTATTTAGGTATCTGATCCTAGTCTGCTCTGTTTGCTGATGGAATAATTCAGGTCTAATGCTACAGTTTCTGCAATAATAAAAGAAATAATAAAATAATAATAATAATAGAAGTAACTTAATAATAATAACAATATAATAATAATAATATTAGAAAAATAGCAATGGAAAAAATATTAATAATAATAATTATAATAACAATAATAATAATAATAATAATAATAATAATAATAATAATAATAATAATAATAATAATAATAAGAACAATAATAATAATAATAAGAAGAAGAAGAAGAAGAAGAACAACAACAACAACCAACACGACTATGATGAAGCCGACGCAGTAACGAGTGATTATGATCAAAATAAAATAATGAATAATAATAACTTAGCACAAAAGCCAAATAAATCATTTTACAGTATCAATTTCAAATCACGTCATATATAAGAAGATTATTAACAATACTAAATACTATTATACTGTTATTGCAATCTTAGTGCATATATTGTATGTCAGGAAATGTGTTATAACATGCTTCAATATTTTTCATAACAATGTTTCATATTTGGTCAAATAATGCTATTTTATGATATCGTTTATTAGGGGCGTGAGTAGTGTTGCACTTTAAATGACTGCCCATGAACAGACTCGATAGAACTGAGTTTGCACTTTTCTCTTTTCACTTTGCTACTTTTGTTTTCGAAGGATCTCCAACTTTTAGAACTTATGTACTTCACAACAGCAGGAGTTAAGTGCGGATGTGGCGGCCGTAAAAAGTCGCCACGTACTTCATTTTCAGTGTTGCAATATTTTCTCGTTCTTCGGGATAGTCATTTACAATGCTTAGTAATGAAAATTGCATACCACTTAAATCAGTGCTAGTGGGCGGGAGTAGTGTTGCACTTTTAATAACTGCTCATGAACAGACTCAATAAAACCGAGCCTGCACTTTTTTCTTTTCACGTTGTTACTTTTGCGTTCAAAGGGTCTCCTATTTTCAGAATTATTACAACAGCAAATGTTTTGTTTGTTTGTTTGTGTTGATTTACGTCCGTTTCTGCTAACTATGGGCTAATTGGACGCCCAGAGAGAGAGGGGAGAGGATACAGAGAAACCCGGGCGCGATGATAACTGCAAATGTATATAACTTAATGCTATAGTATGTTTATACTTGTTTTCCATTTCTATAAACTATGCATAGAATGACTAATTGAATGAATTAAAGACCTAGTTTAATGAGGGCTGCTCAATTAGTCTGAATACTAATCTCCCGTTAGGACTTGGTTAAAAACTCATACAAAATACCAAACAAAGCAATCCTCTGTCCCAAACAAATAATATGAAACTCGGGGAGCGAGAGTTATGTATACAGATCAGACTCCGAAAAAACCGGCATCCGACTTGTCCCGCTCTTCAAAATTATGGATAAAAGATAAACGCTTCCGTTTTGCAGACAAAAGTATTTAAGAAAACAATTCGAAAAACACGACATAAGATATTCCTTTGCCTTTCAGCTTGCAGTAAAATTTGTCTTATGCTTAAGTTTTGTCATCTGCCACAGTTCAGAATGTTAACAAAACTTGCTCAGTGCCATATCAGTGTCACACAATTAGGGCTTTGATTATATATATCGAGTTCCCTATTTAAAATAAGGACCCAACCTTTTCTGAAGGATGACAGATGCGAACACTGAAAGCTGGATGTCAGGGTAAGTTGTTACATGAGCAGAAATAAACCTACAGTAATCATATTTAAAGGCATAATATGGGTTCGGTAAGAAATTAGTGTCAGTTCGGGGGGGGGGGGATATATTACTGGGCAAATTACCAATGTTATATTGCTGTCATTTTCTCTTAGATCCAAGCCATCTAATGAAGAGTGTAGTGTAACCATCAGTAGTATTCATACGTCGAATGGGCACGGGTATTTTATTCCATACTGAAGGGACTGAATATGAAAAAATAATCCTTTCATAGAAATTTCTAAATCTTTGGTATATATGGTAAAATTTATGGTAAATTCAAATAGATATATATCCATGGTAACCGTATATGCCAAAACTGTCAAAATGACTACACTTTCTTTAAATATAATAAAACGGAACCGAAAGTTTTGTAATATATACAACAAACATAAATTTACACATGAATTACTGTTTTTTATGCTGCATGAAAATGATAGTAATCTGAATATTTTTCTTTACAAAATAAGGTTTTCATATGTCGTCGTTCGGCAATAAAAAAGAGAAACATAAACACGTTTTCTGCAAATAAATAAAGATATTGAAAATTTTCTTTCTGAATGTGAACTTGAACTATAATTTGCATTAAAGAGTTATCAATGTATGCAATCTACACACAGACTGGAGATGGTTACAGATTCGAATCCAATTTCGGGGATAAAATTTAAATACATCTTCTAATATTCTGTTTGCTGAAGTAACCCTCACTGTTCCATTCACTTTCTCTGTCAATAACGTGTATACACCATCGCGACCTCCGCGATCAACTGCAAGTGTCATTTATTCTTCTGATCATTTCTCCCTTAGACCTTTTCGCAAAATGCCCGTTTGTATTCGATATTGATGACTTAGTATTTGCTTCGTGGCTTTGCGTAAACTTTCCCGATTACTATACAACTACATTCTTTATTCTTTCTACATAGGGCTGATCTGGTACCCCCAAGGGTTAGAACCATGTGATAGACTGGGAAGAAGAACACACATCCCTTAGAAAGCTTAGAGAATCACTACACACAGCGAGGGAGCCACATGTTATGAATAGGGACGAGGGGGCTACCAGATCAGCCCTATTTGAGGCCTTTGTTTACTACTGGGAACCAGTCCAGTAGTAAACCCGCCCTGTGACGTCATGCTCCCGCGGAAGTCACAATCTGATGAAGGTTCTCCAATGGAGTACCGAAACTGTCACAAAGGTAAAACTAAATTTGGATAAGTCACTAGAACATACATATAATAATGAGGATGATGAAGGTGTTATTGGTTTGTTATACAAAACATTTCATTCTTACAACAATGCGTTTTACTTTATTACAGCTGTTTTAACAATCTCCCTTTGTAAAAGAAGATAATTTATAAAAAAGAGAGTAAAATACCTAGTTCTAGTCTACTTTCAGTCGACTGTATATTTACCCCCTGGTCAATGAGTCATTAGCCTACACTATTGAGCACTGCTTACATATGGCGCAGTCATGCAGCCGCAGTACCGGTTAGTGACACTCACAGGTATCCATTTTAACCCCTGTGTGGAGAGGATGTGCGGGTGGGAGACACTCAAAAGCGTCTCTGACATTTACGTGAGGGACCGGGATTTGAACCCCGGATCTCCGGATTGATAGTCAAGCGCGTTATCACTAGACCACCGCACACCACAATAACAATTGCATTGGTAATGCAGAATAGTACGAAATTAATCTCCAATACAAACATATCACTGTTATTCTTGATCAGCGAATTTATGCGAGCCAACATAAGCCTGCATGTCAATTGCAAGCCTTAAGCTAGTTTACAAGCCAGATATACAAGTCAATTGAAAACCTGCAAGCTATTCCTACTAGCCTGATGCAAGCTTGCAATCTATATACAAGTCTGCAAGCCAACAAACAGCATATTCGACTTGCAGCTGCATGTTTGTCCGCAACCTTTTTGCAAAGTTTCAATTTCGGTTTGGGTTTACTCCATATATACGCCTTTTAATATATTTGCAAATAGACTGCTCATATAGGAGCTCTGGCCAGGGTCTGTTCTGTTTGCATATGGTCAAAGATATCAATTAATGTGTTATGAAAATAAGCTTGTTAATATTCGCTGCTCTTGCATTAATAGCCATTGGGAAAAGGTTAAAATATTTCACAGAACAGAACAGAACATATTTTATTTCAGACTTGTACATAGAACATGTATTTTTTTAACAATGTCAACGTGAGTTATATACATATAAACTACATAGTATGTAATGTAGAAGGTGTTTGTCGGAGGAAAACAGGTAAACCAAATGGGCTAATTGGTGAAGGGGTGGGGTGGGTGTAAAAGGAGGAAATTGCACATACGAGAAAGTCATTTCTGGTGATTTGGGAATGTAGAACAAGACTTCTTTATTTGAAAATAGTGACATCAGATATCTTGATTAAATTCTATCAATCATAATATAGCTGTGTGATTTTAAAATCTATTTCTAGAATATCTGCCTGTTTGTATTCGCAGAGTGTGGCATGATACACGTAATCGGCAAAAGTAAAATCTAAAACATTTGGGTATGACATCAAGATATCGCTCATAACCAAAGCTTGGTTTCAGGTTTTTGTATATATTTAAAACATGCGTTCGGGAACCAAACAATTGCATCTCCAAATGGCCAGGCGATCGGATCGCGCAATGGCAGGCTAATCCCCTAAACAGATAATCAAGTCTCCTAATGACCATTATGTTTTACAATATTTAACAAGAGTGTGTGATGCAGACAATGGTGCCTCTTAATGACCATTATGTATTTAAATAAAGGAACGATACGTCAAAGAATCGTTTCGCTAAAGTATTCAAAACCTAGTTGTTAGTGTCTATTTTCTAAAACAAAACTAATTTAAAACAAATAATACTCGTTTCTGTCATGCAATTAACCCTTCGCTTGGTGAATTTTTAAATATATTTCGCCTTCTTTACCCATGCCCTGTTGTATAATTACATATATCTTCACTGTGTACATGTATATCGCTGTGCAATCATTGCTGTGGAGTGCATTGGTTGCACTATCAACTTGTAAATAGTGCAGACCCTGATGAGACAGCTCCTGCAGGAGCTGTCTCATCTGGGTCTTCACTATTTACAGGTATGTATATTGACGCGAATAGCAAGCGAAGGGTTAAAACAATTAACACTCGTTTCTGTCATGCAAACGCGCATACCCCATTTATGCCAAGTGCCACTAAACTTGGCATATACAAACAGTGTAGACCAAACACAGATTGTTTGCGAATGAGTCCACTGTTTCACAGATTAGACGGCTCCTGTAGGCTCTTGCCTATGAAATAATATGAACTGTATTATTTCAACCCTCCTTCCCTGTTCTGTGTTTATTCCAAATTTCAATACCTGCTGAATATCCATGGACAAAATAGTTATAGTGAAATATGGAAGCTGGAATAGTGAACGGGTTTAATAACTAACAGTTCTCGTGTTCATGTGCCATTATAAACGTCTGCTTAACATAATCACTATATGTCATAGTACTAATAGTCAATTTTAGACAAAAAGTTAATAATGAACCTAAAACAATTGAATAGTTTGCTGTTTATAGTCTGAGTCTAAGGTGTGCTTTCAAACAAATTTTGAATGTGGTCACAGTGGTCACAGTGTCTAAAACTTCAACACCCTTTTATCAAAAACACAATCTTATCCAGTCACATTGTTAAATAATCTTCTTTGCACTCAGAACTAGCAACCATATGTAACGGAAGCTTGTCTTAGCTAATCCAGGACAATTCTCTGTGTGTTTTGTATTTAGCTTCTACTCTTCGTGAACATTCTTTTGTTTTAACCTTTTCGGAGCCAAATTATTCTCATCTGCTGAGAATGCCGTCTGCTACGGGGTCCAAAGTGGCGCTTTCTTTAATTTCTTTACACAATTGAACATATACTCAGTGTCAAACAGTTTGATTGCCGAGGAGACGCCGAGTTACTCGATGTCTCCTCTGGATCCAAACTGTTAAAGTTATCACGGATTCACCTATGGCGCTGATGGAGATAAGTAAAACCTCTCTATAACAACCACTAAATTGTTTTAATTAGTTGGTATTTTAGGTAAGTGGTTGCTTAAAGCAAGGTGAAAGTAAAATAGAACGCTCCTATAGGAGCGTTCTTTTTTTACTTTCACCTTGCTTTAAGCAGCCGCCTGTCTTTAACAGAAAATATTTGATGTCATTTGGTTGTCGTTATAGGAGGTTTTACTGTAATTTGAATCGTAACAGTGAACTAGTACAGCTAATAATTCTCAAAAGTATTTGCTTCCAAATTATAATTATAATATTATGTTTACATTATGTGTAACACCTTATTGTAAGAAATAATTTATGTATGAATATTAATAAGCTTAATATTTAGCATGGCATATTTTAATTATTTTGTTTTGAATACATATAAACATTCTTGATTTGAGTCTCTTCATGGTAACAGTAATACAAAGTCATCACTACATCTATAAAAGATCCATGTCATTCATAATTGAATTATAAGAGACTATACATATATAACATTATCATTTCATAATTATTGCACTATATCGATACAAGAATTAAAAAGTATACACAAATTAAGAAGTATATAGCCTCTGTTAATCTTACAAACAAGACATCTGGTCTATGAGCAAGAAAAACATCGGGTCTGTACATTTCCAAAAACAAACAGAGCAGACCGTGATCAGATGGTTCCTATAGGAGTCGTCAAGCCATGGTCTAATTTGCCTGCAAACCGTGAAAAAGCGTTCCTCAATGGAATAAAAAAGTAACAAAATCAATCGAATGCATCAATCAAATACATACCTTTTACAGAAAAAAGAATCACATATATATGCAAAAACATGTCTTTAAAGAACTTGGTGTTTTACATTCTCAGTTAAGGTTTCAACAGTAGAAGCTGTCGACACATACTGTAATCTCGCAAGCGGTTAGTTGATGGTATCGTTGACCAGTAGCATACCTTTAACCTGTGTATTGTTTCAAGTTTCCACCGTTAAAAGTATTTGTGTTTCCTCTTTTTTTATACTAAGACTTCTTCCTTAACTTCGAAGTTTGTTTCACAAAACAGAACGCAAAACACACATGTCTGACATGACAACAAATGCCACTTTATGTTTGATATGGGTACAACATATTTATTAGTTTTCATAAACCGGACAGTAGATTTCTATGGTCTGTACGTTTGTTATTTGCTAATTGATTTGCCCACTCTCGTGGTCAACATTTACGAGCATTGTTTTTACACCAAGGTAAACATTTCTGACATATTCTGGAGGAATCCATAATGGATGTATACAATTTCTATCTTTTTAAGCAGATGGTTGCTTAACCATTTACCTCATATTGACGACTTTTGACGACTCTGTAAAAGTCACTTTGTGAAACCACTGTGATAAATAGAGCATTTGCTCCTATAGGAGCAAAGGCTCTATTTATCACAATGGTTTCAACTACAACATTCTAAAAATTTTCCTTTTCTCTAGTTAATGCTCCCTTTCGGTAGATTTATTCAAAGAGGTTGTATCTAAAAATAGCCTATGAGGTAATGGGTTAATGTAAGACGAAAGTCATAAGCTTACATAAGCTTACCCTGCATTTAGCTACCATCTGTCTTACAGGCAGACATTGATACTAATATGAACGTCCAGTTTAGAGATGCTTTACGTTTCTATTTAACTATTGTGGCCCCAAATAGTTTTCGTTTGCAAACAATGTAGTTTGCTTTCATTTTCGGACTGGACTTTCCTCCGATGTCTTGACTAGATGTAAAGATTTTGTCTAACAGTTTGGATCCTGACGTGACACCTAGTTACTTGGTTTCTCATCTGGATCCAAGCTATTGCCAAATATAATCACATATCCACCCATTGCAGCAAGTCCTGTGGGTTGCTTTCCGGCGACTTCGGTGGTGAACGTTTTTTTATCATCATACATTTAAAATGCACCAGTCATGCATATAATGTCCGTTACTTATCAAACACGACCCTTATCAAGTTTTAAAGTCTTCCGGATTCCTTTCATATTCATAATCTTATTGGAGCTACGTGGCATGTTTAGTGTCACAGTGCCCTAAAACCAAACTCATACAATCAGTGTCACAGTGCCCTAAAACCAAACTCATCCAACCAGTGTCACAGTGCTCTAAAACCTGTTTCATCCAATCAGTGTCACAGTGCTCTAAAACCAAACTCATCCAATCTGTGTCGCAGTGCTCTAAAACCAAACTCATCCAATCTGTGTCGCAGTGCTCTAAAACCAAACCCATCCAACCAGTGTCGCAGTGCCCTAAAACCAAACTCATCCAACCAGTGTCGCAGTGCCCTAAAACCAAACTCATCCAACCAGTGTCACAGTGCTCTAAAACCTGTTTCATCCAATCAGTGTCACAGTGCTCTAAAACCAAACTCATCCAATCTGTGTCGCAGTGCTCTAAAACCAAACTCATCCAATCTGTGTCGCAGTGCCCTAAAACAAAACTGAAAACCGAACCCATACAATCAGAGTCGCATTGCCCGAAAAACCAAACTCATCCAATCCGTGTCGCAGTGCCCTAAAACCAAACTCATCCAATCAGTGTCGCTGTGATCTAGATCCAACCTATGCATGCTTCCGAAATAGTACGAGGCATTAAGTATATAATTACGTCATATTTTTTCTCAATATTGTGTAAATTAAGTCGTCATATATTGTCTTAGGATTAACAGACAAGGAACAACTCGCTCTCTCTCTCTCTATCTCTCTGTCTGTCTCTCTCTGTCTCTCTCAATCTCTCCCTGTATGTGTGTGTCTCTCTCTCCTCTCTGTAAATCTCGCTGTAGACTTCTCGGTGTGTATGTGTGTCTATATGTCTCTGTCTCTCTGTCTCTCTGTGTCTGTCTCCCTCTCTGCGCCTTTCTATCTGTCTGTCTCTCTGTGGACGTGCCTACGCGCGTATGTTGTCATTTGTGCCGCTTGGGTAGCAGTAACCTGAATTCCGTTTTGTATTTTAACTCATCTACTTTATGGACAGATTCTTTATCAACGTTGTTCCTTAATTGAATAAATTAAGCTGGATACAATTTATACATGTATTTAGCTGTCCCAATTATTTCGGTACAACTTGGACTGCCTAGTACTTGTACAGGATAACATGCAGTATAACGTGTCTTAAGCTACCATTCATTTATTAACATAACAATCTTATAAAGTAGGTGCTTGTGCAAAAAAGCTCCAATAGCAGCTTTCTGCAATACTTTCGACCTTAATTAAGATACTACCTGTCTTAAAGACTCAGTTTAAGACATCATTAATGGTCGCTTAAGACAGGCTAAACAGTATGGACGTATAAAACGCACATATCCTGTGTGAAAAGAGCGCTATATAAATGTGGTATAATAATAATAATAATAAATAATAATAATAATAATAATAAAATGGTTATACAGTAAAATCTCGATTGATTATTCGTTTTTTTTGTATAGAAGAATTTAGACACTTTTAAGCAGGTGGCTGCTTAATGCAATGTGAAAGAGGTTAGAGGAGTTTTCCGCATGACTTTCACCCTGCATTAAGCTGCCACCTGTCTTAAAGATCGATAATTATACGTGTTTAAGTGTTCGAATAATCGAGATTTTACTGTACTCCAAGTCTATTTAGCTAACCACAGTAAAACATGTCTACAGCGACCATCGAAATGAGTCTAAATATTGGAGTTTAATCATTTCCCCGTTGAATATTCATGTAAGAAATAAGGACACCATGAATATGTATTGACTGAATGTTCATAACGGCATATCTACTCGTAATGGCATATCTATTCATAATGGCATATCTACTCTACTCATAATGGCATATCTACTCATAATGGCATATCTACTCATAATGGCATATCTAATCATAATGGCATATCTATTCATAATGGCAAATCTACTCATAATGTTTTGGTATTTTCAGAAACTGTAATACTATACGCAAGCAGATCAGACCCTGGTCAGACGGCCCTACTCTGTGTGCATATGCGTGAAAAGCGTTTTGATATAAAGGGAAGGGTTAAACCAGGTGACAGCTTAACCCATTACCTCATAGGCTATCTTTAGATACAACCTCTTTGAATTATTCTACCGAAAAGGAGCAATAATTAGAGAAAAGGAAAATTGTAGAATTTTGTAGTTTGAAACCATTGTGATAAATAGAGCATTTGCTCCTATTGGAGCAAATGATCTATTTATCACAGTGGTTTCACAAAGTGACTTTCATAGAGTCGTCAAAAGTCGTCAATATGAGGGAAAGGGTTAATGTAGGATAATAGTTATGCAGACACGTCCTCTAGGAAAAATCTGCTTTTCTTTCCACCTGTACATTTAGATCTAAATGTTTATTCGCTATGTGGCCAACAAATGCAGGTTCTACTGTATATCAGAAGTCAAAGGATTCGGCATCTACCTTTCATAACCTAACACTCTCATCGTGTATTCAATTCAAATAGTAAAATCGCCAGTGTTCTATCAAACCCCGACTTAAACTACTCCACAGAATCGTATTGAAGAGCCAGTTCTAAAAGTTGTCATATCAAAGAATTTTCTGGAGAAATAAAGGAACTATTTCTGAAATAAAAGCTTTTAATTTATGCATTACATGTATGCATCTGTGTTAATTTTGTAAAGAAACAGAACAAGCAATAGTATGATATTTGACTATTCAGGCAAATAACAGACTTTAGAAAATACATTTAGTCCAGTACTCTGATATTGACACCCTTTGTTTTCACTTTATTTGATTAAAACGATAACAAAGCCTGCTTTAATAAATATTTATGTAAACGTAAATTGCTGTGTAAACAAATGTCCAGTTAACCCATTATTATGTTTGTGATTATTGAATAGACACAAATGCCACGAACTATCCGATAGTACCAGATTTAGCATTCGCCACTTCGTTTGTTTATTGTAGAAATTGATTTTGAGTTAAGCAATAACACTTGCAAGTTACTCTGCGAAATATGACGTCAGTGATTGGGTGCTGTTTTTGTCTACCTGTTAACATTTACAATGAAGTAAATATTCCAAAATAGGGAATTAATATAATACATAAATACTTAAACTGCTCTGACAGTTTAAGTATTTATGTTAACATTTAGTTTTACCTGATAGTGACGTCTTTGGACCTTACCTGATAAAGACGCCTTCGAATAGAATCAGACCAGACAGCTCATGTAGGAGTCTTCCCTGTTTGCTTATGACAATTATATAGATCTGATTCTACAGTTTCTGACACGACCAAATAATGAAATAATCCTATAAGTATGTATACGCAATTTTAATAAAACTAAATTAATCAATAAATATCAATGATGTCATTATTTCTTAATAAACATTCACCAGTTAAGGGGTTAACCCCTTCACTCATATAAATGTTTTTTCACACCTTTGCAGAGTAGACTCAGATCAGACGGCTCATGTAGGAGCCGTCTGATCAGTGTATGCTCTGTTTGCAAATGAAATTATAATAATCATGACTCTACTGCCTCTACAGATACCTAACTATCGTACCGTTTCTACAGATACCTAACTATCGTACTGTTTCTACCGATACCTAACTATCGTACTATATCTACAGATACCTAACTATCGTACTGTTTCTACCGATACCTAACTATCGTACTGTTTCTACAGATACCTAACTATCATACTGTTTCTACAGATACCTAACTATCGTACTGTTTCTACCGATACCTAACTATCGTACTGTTTCTACAGATACCTAACTATCATACTGTTTCTACAGATACCTAACTATCGTACTGTTTCTACCGATACCAAACTATCGTACTGTTTCTACCGATACCTAACTATCGTACTGTTTCTACAGATACCTAACTATCGTACTGTTTCTACAGATACCTAACTATCGTACTGTTTCTACAGATACCTAACTATCGTACTGTTTCTACCGATACCTAACTATCGTACTGTTTCTACCGATACCTAACTATCGTACTGTTTCTATCGATACCTAACTATCGTACTGTTTCTACCGATACCTAACTATCGTACTGTTTCTACCGATACCAAACTATCGTACTGTTTCTACCGATACCTAACTATCGTACTGTTTCTACCGATACCTAACTATCGTACTGTTTCTATCGATACCTAACTATCGTACTGTTTCTATCGATACCTAACTATCGTACTGCCTCTACAGATACCTAACTATCGTACTGTTTCTATCGATACCTAACTATCGCACTGTTTCTATCGATACCTAACTATCGTACTGCCTCTACATATACCAAACTATCGTACTGTTTCTACCGATACCTAACTATCGTACTGTTTCTATCGATACCTAACTATCGTACTGCCTCTACAGATACCTAACTATCGTACTGTTTCTACAGATACCTAACTATCGTATTGTTTCTACCGATACATAACTATCGTACTGTTTCTACAGATACCTAACTATCGTACTGTTTCTACAGATACCTAACTATCGTACTGTTTCTACAGATACCTAACTATCGTACCGTTTCTACCGATACCAAACTATCGTACTGTTTCTACCGATACCTAACTATCGTACTGCATCTACAGATACCAAACTATCGTATGTACATATGCTGTTCATGATGTGATTATTTTTATATGAATATTGACCACGGCAAAGGTAAACTATGTTAGACTTTCTTGCGTAGAATGACAACCTTCATCGCATTACGCGTGCTTATACCATTATTTGGATCCTTACGAGACTGTATCGCACGACGTCTTATTCCGAGTTTGTCTGTTTGCAACTCGTAAGTCCGACTAAACAATGCCAGTCTAACCCTTTACTCAATAGATACTCGTTTGACTTTATTGCAAACAGAGTAGACCCTGATAGGACGACTCGTATAGGAGCTGTCTGATATGGTCTTCTCTATTCGCTTATTTATATTACAGTGAAACCTCTCTATAACTGCCACTACATCATGTTAATTAGTTGGTATTTAGGGCAGGTTGCTGCTTAAAGCAAAGAGAAAGTAAAACAGAACGCTCCTGTGTTACTTTCACCTTGCTTTAAGCAGCCACATTCCTTTAAACCGTAGTTTTCGAAAATTATGTGGCGTTGGCCAATCAGAGTTGGTTATTCAGTTTTTCCTTTTTCGTGAAGACTGGATTTTTGCCGCCAAAATCAAACGACGGTTTAAATCGGTTAGACTTCCAATGTCACGTCTTCATGAAAAAGACTGGCTTCGCTGACGCTCCGCGCAGTATTGTCAAAATGCAGTCTAACCTATTTTTACTCAAAATACTTTATGTAATTTAGTTGCCGTTATAGAGAGGTTTTACTGTAATTTAGTGGCCGTTATAGAGAGGTTTTACTATATAGATCTTGTTCTACAACTTCAGCCATGTCTTAAAAACTCCCATGTTAATACCGCCACAGTAAAAATCGCTAAACCAAAATTTTAGCAAACCACAATTAATGTCTTTTTAGGCAAGTGACAGCTTAATTCAGGATGAAAAAGATACAGAAAGCTCTAAAATGAGCTTTCTGTATGACGCTCAATCTCTATTTAGATGCTACCGACACTAATACTAATTTTAATGTCCGGTTTACAGGGGTTTTCCTATATAAACTATTTTATAGATAGTTATGCAGTCGTTATTTCTTACATAAAGATTCATGAGTAGAATAATTCAGCTGACACAAATATGGGCAGATAATTTTACAGGACGACATGTTAGGCGCCAGGATCCAATATATGATCATCCACGCACACATGTTGGTACCACTGCTTCTCATCATGATCTAAACTGGTTGATAGTGTGGTTATGAGTTTGTAAACAAAACATTGTTTTCCGAAGGAGTTTTATAATTACGGCCACTGGACACTTTAAATTGCAAGTCAGTTATTCATTGGTGTATAAGGGTATTAATCAGTCAGGCATTGCTGTATATGTGTCTGAAACAGACATTGCTGTATATGTGTCTGAAACAGACATTGTTGTATATGGGTCTGAAACAGACATCGTTGTATAAGGATCTGAATCAGGCATTGTCGTATATGTATCTGAATCAGTTAGAAATTGCTGTATATGGGTATGCATCAGTCAGACATTGCTGTATATGTGTCTGAACCAGTAAGACATCGCTGTATAAGTGTCTGAATCAGTCAGGCACTGCTGTAAATGTGTCTGAATCAGTTATACATTGATCTATTTGTGTCTGAAACAGGCATCGTTGAATAAAGATCTGAATCAGTTATACATTGCTGTATATGTGTCTGAATCAGTTAGAAATTGCTGTATATGTGTCTGAATCAGTTAGGCATTGCTGTATATGTGTCTGAATCAGTTAGGCATTGCTGTATATGTATCTGAATCAGTTAGAAATTGGTATATGGGTATGAATCAGTTATACATTGTTGTATATGTGTCTGAACCAGTAAGACATCGCTGTATAAGGGTCTGAATCAGACATTGCTGTATAAGGGTCTGAATAAGTTAGGCATTGTTGTATAGGGGTCTCAATCATTAAGACATTGTTGTAAGGATCTGAATCAGGCACTTGTGTATCATGATCTGAATCAGTTATGCATTGTTGTATAAGGATATTGATCAATTGTGCATTGTTGTGTAAGGATCTGAATAAATTAAGCATTAATGTATAAGGATCTAAATCAATCAGACATTGGTGTACAAGGATCAAAACCAAGTAGGCATTGTTGTTTAAGGAACAAAACCAGTTAGGTATTGTTGTTTATGGATAAAAAAACCAGTTAGGTTTTACTTATAAAGATCTGCAACAGACATTATTGTATACAAATATGAATCAGTAAGGCATTGCTGTATAAGGATCTGAAAGTACTTAAAAAATTGGGAGCTGGCGCTAAGCAACCCATATTTCTATGACCATTTTATCGCTGCATTGTCACATTCAAACGGGGTAAGCTTATCGTGAATATTCAGGGATTGTTTTTAAAGTAAAGAGTAACATGGCAGACAGTGTAGATCCTACAGTAGTCCTCTCATCCAGCTCTACACTTTTTAAAAAGGGCTTCAGTGACCTGTTTCCCGCACTGAAAATGTAAAGGGAATAATGCTGAAATGTAAAAGGAAGAATGCTCTACCGTCAGGCATCTTAGATGCCAGCTCACCACTGGTATCTTTTAAAAGATGTCTAAAATGCGTTTCTTCAAAATATTTTACCAGGAAATAACTAGGACAATTAAGAAAACGTAGCTAATTATTATCAGTCATGCTGACTGCTGCCTTAGCCACAGGATGTCGATCCTGCCACTCTCTTGTGACTGTCGGGACATTTTCGACACCCCCACTTTCGAATATTTGCTTTTTGAAAAATATTGGTTGAGAAATATCCTGTCAGATATTTGATTCGGCACTGTTTGCAGGCGCTTGATGTATGTGTCGCATTGTGGTGGTGGTAGATCTTGATGATAGGGGTAGCCCCTAATCTCTTTGAAACCACTCGATTGCGGTTCGGGGCGTCATTATGTGTCTCATATAGGGTGTATATATGGGTTATTTGTAATTTTTGTATTGCAGTGTGTAGTATATATGCTTAAGCTACAAAATTGACCTATTATGTTGACCCAGTGTCCAATATATGTAAGGCAATAGTTTATGTAAACCGCACGTTAATTTAGTATAAATATCGGTCTTGGAGACATGTGGCAGCTAAATGCAGGGTGAAAGTCATGCAGAAAGTTCCTAGAGGAGCGAGCTTTCTGCATGACTTTCACCCTACATTAAGCAGCCACCTGCCTAAAAGTATCGAAATTATTCTCAAATATAATTCCGATTTAGAGAGGTTTTACTGTATGCCATACATAAACCCAAGTCATGTGGTTCTGATTCATAACTCTATGACGTAATGACACTGTAAATATAATGTTACATTTGAGTTTGGTGACATGAGTGGGCTGAAACAATACGAGTATAGTCACAGTATAAGTCTATCATCCTTGATGTACGGGATATAAACTTACAGAAAAGGATGATTTTATTATGTTTTGCTATGACTCTTAACCCTTCGCTTGCTAATCGCGTCAATATACCTACCTGTAAATAGTGCAGACCCAGATGAGACAGCTCCTGCAGGAGCTGTCTCATCTGGGTCTGCACTATTTACAAGTTGATTGTGCAACCAGTGCACTCCACAGCAGTCATTGCACAGCGAAATACTTGTACACAGTGAGGATATATGTAATTATACAACAGGGCATGGGTAAAGAAGGAGAAATGTATTTTAAAATTCAGCAAGCGAAGGGTTAAATTAATTTCATTTTTAATATTCGTGTCGATATCTCTATCTTAAATTCCATTTGTTTTAAATATTCTAAAAGCATTATATATACACAGTTTGGAAGGTAATGCATTCATGTGAAGTGCGTTTCAGCATACATATCCTGTGTGAAAAGAGCGCTATACATAAATATGCTATAATGATAGTAATAAATAATAATAATAATAATAATAACCCAAAGACAGCGAGTTTATTACTAGTTTTATACCAGTGCGATATACAATGAATTCACAGAACTCTGTTTGAACTGCTGGGTACCTTCTCTAAAAGTACTTTATACTAAATCGTTTATAAACTGTGCGCCTTTGTCTCTGGGTGGTCTATGTAACATTGAACAATATTTATTCAATCGGCATAACAGTGCTGTTTTTCTAGCGTCAATTCATTTAAATGCAACGTTTTATTTCTTCCATGCAGGAGATATTTGTAATAACATTCTAGTACATGTATAAAAAACAAATGAGTGTTTACTTTGATGTATACAGTAAAACCTCTCTAAACCGTATTTAGTATAAATATCCGTCTTGGATAAAGGTGGCAGATTAATGCAGGGTGAAAGTCATGCAGAAAGCTCCTAGAGGAGCTTTCTGCATGACTTTTACCCTGAATTAAGCAGCCACCTGCCTATACGTATCTAAATTCTTCTCTATTAGAATTCCGGTTTAGAGAAGTTTCACTGTATTCAGTATTTACCATCAAAGCTATGCTCCCTTTCCTTCTTAGTTATGCTGTAGAACTGGTGCACCTGACAGTCAAAAGCAAAGGGTCTCAGAATATATTTTCTACATAGTCTACCCTAGCGGCAATCTTACTGAAACGAAATGTAAGATCTCTTTAAGGCATATCATGACCGAGTCTGCAATTTTCTCTTGTTGCATTTCTACTTTTGATTTCGAAGGATCACCGATTTTCAGAATGTGTGTATACTGTTATCTCACTTTGCTTACATTATATGTATTAAACAACATCAGTTAATTACTTAAGCTATAAGTGAGATTTAATGCCTCAGGAAAGCGAGTATGGCGAGGAAAGGTAGAGTGTCGAGTCGTCAGCAAGAAAGAGTAGCAAGTCGTGAACAGGTACGACTGGCACATGGTGAACATGGCGAGTAGCAGATAGTGAACAGGTACGACTGGCATATTGTGAATATGGCGAGTAGCAGATAGTGAACAGGTACGACTGGCATATGGTGAACATGGCGAGTAGCAAGTCGTGAACAGGTACGACTGGCATATGATGAACACGGCGAGTAGCAGATAGTGAACAGGTACGACTAGCATATGGTGAAGATGGCGAGTAGCAAGTTGTGAACATGTACGACTGGCATACGGTGAACATGGCGGGTAGCAGATAGTGAACAGGTACGACTGGCATATGGTGAACATGGCGAATAGCAGATAGTGAACAGGTGCGAGGAACATGTCATCAGTGTGTACGAGTAGAGTGTCATGGATGGGTAGGAGTAGCATGAATGTGTTCCAGTACACTGTCGTAAATAGGTAGGAGTAGCATGAATGTGTTTCAGTAGACTGTCATAAATAGGTTGGAGTTGCATGAATGTGTTCGTGTAGACTGTCGAATATAGGTTGGAGTATCATATAGCTGACATGTTCGAGTAGATATGGTGAATAGAAACTGGAGTAATCTGTAAACAAGTGTAAGTAGTAAGTAGGTAGAAGTAACTCATAGCGGACAGGTAAGAGTAGATATGGTGAATTGGTAGATTGAGTAATCTGTAAACGAGTGTAAGTAGTAAGTAGGTAGAAGTAACTCAACGCGGACAGGTAAGAGTAGATATGGTGAATTGGTAGATTGAGTAATCTGTAAACAAGTGTAAGTAGTAAGTAGGTAGAAGTAACTCATAGCGGACAGGTAAGAGTAGATATGGTGAATTGGTAGATTGAGTAATCTGTAAACAAGTGTAAGTAGTAAGTAGGTAGAAGTAACTCATAGCGGACAGGTAAGAGTAGATATGGTGAATTGGTAGATTGTGTAAGGTGTAAACAAGCATAAGCAGGTGCGAGTAGCATAAAAACGGACATGTACGTATACCATATGCTGATTTTGTCGGGGTTTGACTGTATATTTGTGGAGTTCGGGATGTATTGAGGAGCTACACCAATGTCTCTTATCATATATCTAGATTTAATCCCAGATCATGGTAATCATAGCATAATGATCATCTGAAATAACAAATAACAATAATAAGAATACACAGAAATTAATACATAAATACAATGATAAACATACACATTGTACAATAATTATTAAAGTACGGGTTTCGCATAGCGATAAACACTCGACTTAGTACAAATTACAAAAATATGTTTAAATAACGAAAAGGTACATTTACTAGAATGTATGAAACCTCAAAAGTGTCATTATCTATAAAATGTTAGAATATACCAATCGAGAATATAGTTACCTGTATAAATATTAAATCTATCCAGAGTTTATCATATCAAGCAAAATAAATATGGCGACTATTTGTATTTTTCAAAAGTTCCGCTGCCAATCACGTGATGTCCGGTTAGTATAAAATGTTAAGCCTCCGTCACACTAGACCACGTCCATGAAGACCGCGCTGCGTCCTGAAAATTTCGTAGGACGTAGCGAGGACGGGGTAAAAATTATAAAGAATACATTTCTCAAGTTCCTGCTACGCTCATACCACGTTTGCGCTGGGTTCTTACTGCGTCCAACACGTTCCCACTATGTTCTTACTACGCGTGTATTCAGGCGGGTACCACGTCCAACACGTTCTTGCTATGCTTTAACTACGATCGTACTAGGTCCCTACTACGACCGCCAAGATAGCACTGCGTTCTTACCACGCGCTCATCACGTTCTCACCGCGTTCTATGGCTGCATATAAAATTCTGCGATTCGGCTCGATCTGATCATTCATTCTGCGACTTTCTTCTGAGCAACAGTAAAGTATTTTATACCAGAAAATATGCCAAGAAGGAAGGGGGGGGGGGGGGGGGCGCTGCAAAGCAGCTGCGAAAGCAAAACCGAGAACTCCATCACCAGCGAGTGATGGGTTGGAGGTTGTTCCTGAACCAGAACCTATCTGTAATAGTGGGCCCACTGAAATAACAGAAAGCTGATCTTCCATTCTTAATTCTGCCATAAGTCGGTCATAATGGCCTAATAGCAGCCTTCTTTCTGCTGACAGCCAAGGCCGCACCCAGCAAGACCTGGGCTGTCTTCTATTTCTTCTCCGTCTTCTCCTTCCCACAAGCAATAGTGCGACCTGTCCGTCCAGAAGAGCCTGTTGTCCAGCCAATACAGCAACATGCTGGAGAAGTTCTTGGTTGTCCATTCTATATTGAAATGGAAGTGAAAGAGAAATGAATCCAGTTTTTATACTCGACCACCAGAACGTGGCATTGTCGTGGCTAGAGCCTGCTGCAAACGTACCTTAGACGTGATAAGCACCGGTAGAACGTACTAAGAACCTAATGCGGTCTTTTGAAACGTAATAGGGACGTATCATTGTCGCAAGACTAGCGTGGAAGGGTCGTAGTGAGAACCCGATGGACGTAGCAAGAACGTAGTGACAACCTAGAGACAACGTGATGCGAACGTCACACACTCGTCCACGTCTGCACTACGCGTGTATTGCGTCAATGAGGTTCTTACTAGGTTTTAGCTACGTAATTACTACGACCTTACCAAGTTCTTACCACGTCCTGATTTGACCACGTCCTCGCCACGTAAGTTTTGAACATGTTCAAAGTTCACCCACGTCCTTCACGTCCATGAAGACGATACCACGCGCAAAGCCGTGTCTACTGCGTCTTCGCTACGTTGTACACGTTCGCACTGCGTTCTGGCATATTTTTGAGGACGTAGTGGGAACGTGGCCTAGTGTGACGGGGGTATTAGTTTGAGTTATGTCCCTTCAACAGTATTAAACATGCGGATAAATGGATCTAGAAATGGGTAATCAAAAGAAAATTAACACAATACTGCTAGTAAATTTATTTATTTCGATAACTCTGTAGTTTTCACCCTATGACATACACCCCTCTTTTCGAAAATGTCGTCCTCGACATTTAAAAGAAAATTATCACAGACTGAGGCAGAAATTTATTTATTTCGATAACTCTGTAGTTTTCACCCTATGACATAAGGAGTATAAGGAGTAAGTTGTTAACTCATACAGGAGTAGGTCATAAACTTGTACACATATACAGTAATACCTATCTTAACCGGAATTCTAGTAGAGAAGAATTTAGATAGTTTAGGCAGATGACTGTTTATGCTGGGTGAAAGTCATGCAGAAAGCTCCTATAGGAGCTTTCTGCATGACTTCCACCCTGCATTAAGCTGTCACCTGTCTCCAAGACCGATATTTATACTAAATTTAACGTCCGGTTAAGAGAGGTACACATATAACAAAGTGGGCAAATTTCACATAAATTATAACAAAATGTAGCTAGCTAATGTTTTATCTGATAGAAACGTCCATTGGCGCCATTGCAAACACAGTAGACCACGATCAGACAGCACTATCGGTGTCTGCTCTGTTTGTCTTTCGTATAGTCAACTTTCGACATAACGACACGTTTCACTTACTTACATAAATCTGGTGGGAACAATTTTGAAGCCATGGTAATAAAAAGAGCATTTGCTCCATAGGAGCAAATGCTCTTTATATCACAATGGTTTCAAAACTACACACTTCTAAAATGCCCCTTTTCTCTAGTAAATGTTCATTTTCTGTGGATTTATTCAAATAGGTTGGGTCTAAAAATGGTCCAGGAGGTAATGTGTTAACAGAAGCTAATTAGCTGTAAATAATTCTAACCGGATAATTGACACAAAGACCACATACCGTACTGACTATAATAAGAGACCACATGCAGTTGTAATATCATATTTCTGCAATACATTTATACTTGGAAATGCCATATATCAACGAGAAGTCCACATCAAATCATAACTATAAAAATCAAATTGTAACACAATTAACTATTACAGGGTTGGTATGGTGTAACCTCTTTGTTTGGTGAGAAATGGTTATCATGAAGAAACAATATACCTAAATGTTGATTTATGGAACAAATTTAAAAATAAATAGACCGGTTCTATTTTGACAGTAACTGTTTCTTTCAATGTACTTTATCATGCTGATCCCATCTATCAAAGAATTTATAAGCAAACAGCTCCTTCACGGGCTTTGTCACATAAATGAAGTTTTACTCATTTAGTATGTGTACATAATTATATTAGCAACTCTAACTGAAGAAGAATTATAAAACTTTCAGGTATAGTGCGTCTTTTATAACCAGATGATATTGCTGTTTGAACAACTAGACCTCGAAAGTTGGACAGAAGACAACAACTGTCCACCACTTGTTAGCTAAACCTAAAAAATCAATTTCGCTATTTGCTCTTTTTCTTTAATTTAAATTTACCACATAAAACAACAGAATTGTAAAGCGTTGTATGCTTATCTGAAAGTACTTTTCTAAGTGCAAAACAAATATCTGAACACTTTGTGATATCAACATCTGCCAAACAAATATATGTACAGATTTGGATAAATGTCATCAAGCCATTTGGAGATATTCCCAGCAGACAATTGAAAGTACATGCACTTTTATAAGTAGAGTACAGTTGAGAATTTAACACTTAAGATGGTGGGTGATGAGTTTAGATCTCCGTGCCGTGCAATATAACTCTTGTTTTTCGGATACAACACTTTAAAGCATACCGAAATGGGTTCGTTTACTAAATCGAGCAGTGGTGGGTTTGCCGCTGACCATTCCAAAGCGGTGCTCTCGTTGCCACCCTTACTTTTAGGTTTGTCTTGTGCCTTTGTACTTGTAAGTTTGCTGGTGTTTGATTTTTTTCATCTCGCGTTTGTGTGTGTGCGTGCGTGCGTGTGTGCGCGCGGGTTTGTGTACGTGCGTGCGTGCGTGTGTGCGTGTGTGTATGTACGTGTACGTGTGTACGTGAATGTACGTCTGTGTGGATGTGCGCGCGCGGTTGTGTCTGTGTGTCACTTATTTTCTATCGATATTTCGTTACGGTTGGGTCTTGTGTTTGGCTTCTTTTCCTGCTTGACTTTATTACTTTTTCATTCATAACAACATAAGCGATATACCAAGAACCATACTTAGGAAAGTGATCAAAGTAATATTGTTTCCGCTAACGGTGTATGGGTTACAATTAAAGCTTCCACTTAAATCGTTCCATGAGTCCAAGTCTTAGACGACAAACACACATGGAACGTTCATCTATCATACACGGGTTTCTTTTTCTCCCAGCAATGGTCAATGTGCCACTTTCACTGTAATATAATTGATACTATGCATTGTTTCAGCTGTAGGATCAATACATTTGAAAATATGGTATACTTTCTAATCCTTCGAGATCATGAATTTCAGTACTTTTTGTTCTGAAAATTGAATACCGCTTAACCCGGGGCTAGGGGGCGTGAGCAGTGTTGCACTTTCAATTACTGCTCATGTACAGACTTAATGAAACCGAGTCTGCAGTTTCCTCCTTTTGTGTTGCACTTTTTGCTTTCGGGGGATCACCTCTCTTCAGAATTTATAATTTTCACAACAGCAGGTGTTAAGTGCTTGTGTGGCGGCCGTAAAACGTCGCCCCGTACTTCAATTCTCAGTGTTGTTATACTTTCTGATCCTTCGAGATCATGAATTTCAGTACTTTTTGTTCTGAAAATTGAATACCGCTTCAGCCGGTGCTAGGGGGCATGAGCAGTTTTGCACTTTCAATTATTGCTCAGGAACAGACTCATTAAAACCTAGTCTGCAATTTTCTCCTTTTGTGTTGCAAGTTTTGCTTTCGGGGGATCACCTCTCTTCAGAATTTATAAAAAACATTATTCAGCAATCTTGTGTAGTATTGAATGAAACTAGAATATGTGGAAAATCTATGAACGCCAACTTTGTTAAGTTTAATTGTTTTTTTCCCAGTAAACAAACGTATTATTTCAATATCGTCGATGCAGACCGTCTTGGTCTCTGTCATCATTTTTGCTAGATATTGATCAGCTTGTCGTTGTTTGTCTCTGAAAACATTACGTTAATGGATGCTGGTTTCTGGTCATTTTATCTGTGCCCTGATTAAATAGTACGCATGTGTAACGTTACTCTGTTTAAATATTACGTATATGTAACGTTACTCTGTTTAAATATTACGTATTTATCACATTACTTCCGGCCCGGCAGTGTTATAACTTGGGAACTATATTCGCGATATTGAAGGCTTGTTATACAACTCGTTGTATATTCTGACCTAACTTGTATTCATACGCGCTGTCAAAAAGCAAAACAAACATGGCAAACATAAAGCAACCCTCGAGATGCATATGCCTTGTGAAAACCAAAAATGTGGATAAACTTGGACAATCCAAACATGTGCCCAAAATCAATATACAGAGAGCATGCAAAAAGACGACACCCATTTTACATAGCATCAACAATAGTTACTGTTCATTCATGATCATCTTCACCGAACAACGTGTACATATATAGTTCCGTAGAAGTCATATCGTGTAAACATTGTCTGTAGTTCTGTACCATGATGAAACACATGGTCCAGCGCTCCGGAATCTCTACTAACAAACACTTGTCCTACCACAGCCCCGGAAAATACATGATTCCAAAGATGGGTGACAACGATGTTCCCGTGAACCATGCAGATAATTCAAATATCTGGTCACAGGAACATGGCTTCAATCAACAACTACAGTCGCATTAATCAGAACCAGTACAAAATGATCTCATCCATCCTCCACTCAACTGACAGAAATCATAACACCTCCCAAAATCAGGTCACAAGAGCATGTCCAGTGCTGCAGAACACAACAACTGCAAAAGGCTCCCAACTACACGCTGCATCATCGTCAAATTTCCATGTCACTGGTGGTTTCCAAAGCATTTTCGCCGCCCCAATACATGGCGGAACCTTCCATGTACATATCCACCAGAATGACAATCCAGCAAAATCGAACAGTCCAACCAGAAAACGAATCTAGATTGACCGATCGTGACACATTGAAATGTAGCCATTTATGGCGCTCAAAACATACATGATTGTTGATCTACTTTGGTCGCGAGACGGTTGCCAAGAATGACGGCATCGCACTTTTAAGTGTTGCTTTATACGTTTCTGATGTATAAAAAGACACTTGTTTATTTTCTAGGTTGCCTGATTATATAACTAGGTGTTTTAAACCATGAAACACAAGTATCAATTTTTTGTGGATAAAATAAATGAAATTTGTTAGCATCTACCTTTTAGCTCGTTAGACCGAACCACACACAACTGTGATCAAAGCACCCAGCGTACTAATAGTCAACTGTATTTGGATCTAGTAAATGTATTTGAGGTACTGTGATAAATAGAATACAGCATTCGTGGTCATTGAATATTCCAAATATTCAATGACCACTCATGTTGTATCCTCTATATGTAACGTTACTCTGTTTAAATATTACGTATATGTAACGTTACTCCGTTTAAATATTACGTATATGTGACGTTACTCTGTTTAAATATTACGTATATGTAACGTTACTCTGTTTAAATATTACGTATATGTAACGTTACTCTGTTTAAATATTACGTATATGTAACGTTACTCTGTTTAAATATTACGTATATGTGACGTTGTGTATATATACAGTAGTTTTGTTAAACTTAATACTGTATTTTACTAATTAGAACACGTTATTTTACTGAATGTAGATGTATTATTTGAATGCATGAGTAGTCATAATTTTTAAAATGTTTTGCTTAAACTTGCGAATCTTTGTTCTTTCCTTTTGTAGCCGGGTAGAAATTGTGGTGAAACAATTGATAGGCTTTACTGTGTGGCTTCGTAGCTCAGTCGGTAGAGTGTTGGCATGGTAATCCAGAGGCCCTGGGTTCGAGTGCAAGTCAAGTCACAAGTTTTTCTCCATGTTCCTTTTGGCGCCCAACGCAAATAACCTGCAGGGTCATATATATTTAGAGATAATTTGTAATAAGAAGGAACTCGTGGAGTGTTCTTTGAGTAACAATTCGGGACGAATTCTTGTGTAGAGGATGTGTGTGTAGCCGGGTAGAGCTTGTGGTGAAACAGTTGATAGGCTTTACTGTGTGGCTTGGTGGCTCAGTCAGTAGAGTGTTGGCATGGTAAGCCAGAGGCCCTTTTTCGAGTCCCAGTCGAACAACTTTTACACCATGTTACACTTTCTTTGAAGAAATATTTTTTATTTGCATGAGTACTTTGGGGTTGTTTCTCTGACTAATTAAACACAGGTGATGCAGCTCCCTGTTCAATCTTTTTCGAAGAGGCGTTTACCATGTATAATCGTCTTTCATAAAACGTCTTGAGCATACGACTGTTCCTTTAAAAACCTGCAAGTACAAATATTCTGTTTTAAACACAGTCCATTTGGTCATAAATACGGTAATGGAATAAGATTCAGTAGTCCCATTGTCTATTTTCACATATATTTACGCAAAATTGCTGCATTTGTTTCAGTGTTTCATAAGTGTTAAAGTTAAGACATAAAGAAACACGCTTATTTTTACTGAATTTCAATTAAGTTGATAGAGGAAACATCATCCTGAACAACGGACCTCTGCATCGCCTGTTTGTATTGTCTTCGTAATCCTTCGTCAGTTGGGAAATGATGGAAATTATCCCGAATCACAACAAAAAACATAGACCCTTTTCAATAATCAAGTGACCACTGTCCGCTGGAGTGTGTCATGTGTCATGTTGTTTACATTTCTGTGCCAGTTAAGTCTCGATCTGAATGTTTTGAGAAAGGTGTATAGATTTCTTGAATACACACCTAATATAACCTATAGCGAAATCATAATATAATATCAGTATATAAGATCTGTCAAGAGATGTCATTTGATATAAACTTGTCTTAACCCATTCCCTCATATTGACGACTTTTGACGACTATGTTTGGTTTGGTTTGTATCGGGTTTTACGTCGTTTTAACAGTATTCCAGTCATATCACGACGTCCAGCTAATAACTGTTGGATGAAGACCCAGAGGTTCTTCTGTGCACGGAACAAACTGCATTGTTTCATGCACAGAAGAACATCCAGGTAGAACCACCGACCTACCGCAAGCCAGCTGGAAGGCTTCTTCACATGAAAAATCCAAATGCCCTGACCGGGATTCGAACCCACAGCGGTGAGGGGCTAAGCGATTGTCAGTCGAAGACCATAACCACTCGGCCACGGAGGCCCCGACGACTCTGTAAAAGTCATTTTGTGAAACCATTGTGATAAATAGAGCATTTGCTCCTATAGGAACAAATGCTCTATTTATCACAATGGTTTCAAACTACCAAATTGCAAAATTTTCTTTTTCTCTAGTTAATGTTCCTTTTCGGTAGATTTATTCAAAGAGGTTGTATCTAAAAATAGCATATGAGGTAATGGGTTAAACGAGACTAGAAATAAGAGTTTAAGAGATAACAACGAGTGTCAGATTCATTGGGCTGCTGAAAGCAGCCCACAATTATACGGCTTTGAATTTTGACCATGCGTTTCTGCGTTCCTGTGTTTCTATAAAAGCCAATCTTTTTTAATAACTATGGGTTACTGTGAGACAAGCTTTTATTTATATACATTCATTTATTTTACTTATTTTGATTCATACATTTTTTGTTAGCGGGGACAAATATTTTTGTCGAGGTTATTTGCTTCTTTTCTGCCATTGAAAATGCTAGTGTATTGGGTATAAATCATTTAAAAGCACGCATCACTTGTAGCAGTCAGCGTAGTCGAGGGGTTATAACGGCGGCCTAGGAAATGTGAGGTCGCGGGTTCGATCCTCGGCGGAAGCATAATTTTTTTTCTCTCATTTTTTTGTTAGCACCCTTAGTTTACGTGCTTTTGGTTTAAAAACAATTCTGTACACAAATATTGTAAAAGTATAAGTCCTTTGTTTGAATTTTGTCTTTGGTAAAGTTATTTAGCTGAGACCTTTTACTCGTGGTTTTGTTGACCGTTTTGAATATTTCACAATTGTGCATGAATACCATTGATCTGTATTTACTTCGTGGTAATGTGTATTATTGGTGTCATACACAGGTATTATGCATCATGGCTCCTTAAAACATTCCCCCGTTTCTGCTGTTAATTTATACATTACAGTCATGTTTTCCCAATGTATCTGTTAATTTAAACTACTAAACAATATTGCTCCCTCTTTTTCTTCTATCCTGCTTAAAGACGTTACGCAGCCATTTTACGTTTGCGTAAAACCTTGCTTGTTTTGTCAGATACGCCTAACTGATTCGCTCATCGTCGAGTCGATAATTAGACGAAGGGGCGGAAAAAATCGAAATTTTGCTTCATTTTTGCGATGCTGGCTAGATTCTATAGCTTACAGGAGCTGTCCTAGAAGTTCGCTAAATTTCTCTATAGCATAACTGTTTATCTGGCATTCGAGCTAAAAATGTAAACAACGAAAGACACCAGTAATCTGAAGAAAAAAAAATGAAAATTGAAATAATAGTAATAAATTGCGGTCGTCATGGAAACAGTCAGTCAAATAAGCGGCGCACGTTAAAAATATGCATATGTTTGTAAAATTTTGTCTCAAATTTTGTTCGGTTACTTAGTTTCTGAGTAAAATGTTATATAATAATATGTGATGATTATATTAACCTAGAGAAAAGCAAATTTATGTGATATAATGTAATTCTTTCTTTCCTATAAACTATTTTAATTATTCCAAAATCGGAGGTGGCGCAATTTGCAAGCTTCTTGAGAAACTGTTGACCAAGTGTCAAATAGCTTGGATCCTGATACAACGCTGCGCTGTTCGGTGTCTCTGCTAGATTCAAGCTGATTGCAAAGGGGAGTCAGGAATAGTGGAATACATGTACAGGGTTAATACACGTTTAACATAGATGTCCCGAGGGGCTGTTGTTGTCCCGCGCACGATAATCGCCTTGTTAATAGAATAGAATAGAATAGATTATTTTGACATAAACTGATACAGTTTCTAGTCATACAAATATACATAATAAATAAACAAGGATCACGTGACCATATTTTGATGTTAAACATGCATAATATGAACATGTATTATTAGGAGTCGGACTTGTTAACATGAGTAAATCTCAATCCATTGATATTACTTATAGATTTACGCAACATAAATGCTTCATACACAAATTTAGATAACCTTTTTATAATACATGGGTAATCGGACTACAACAGCACATTTTATGTAAGAATAAGAGTTAACCTTTTACTCAATGAATACGCCTTTATAAGCCTTAGTAAACAGAGTAGATCCAGATCAAATGGCTCCTCTGGGATTAAGGCAATACCGAAACTATTACTACAACTACTACTACTTTGATCTCCAGATTTACCACTTCTGCTACTACTACTTATAAGGACCATGCTGATGCTAATGCTGCTAATGATGACAATGATGATGATTATGGTGATGGTGGTGATGATGATGTTAATAATAATAATAATAATAATAATAATAATAATAATAATAATAATATAAATGTAAGAATAAAATGAAAATATAATCAATAGGTAATAAACTATTTTAGTAATAATAATAATTATGATGTTAGCAATGCTTATAATGATTAATATAAGGGCAGTATGCAAACTGAATACTTTATGTTTGTACGAGGGGTGTTCAAAATATACCCGGAAAAGTGTTTTAAAATAGAGAAGACCTGACAGATTTCGATGGAACGTTGTGAGTATGTAGAAATAAGTGTTTGGAGTGTACAAAATGAATCTTAATGTCAGTCATTGACTAGACCAAATTTTATGGTAACTATAGCAACCACACCATCTCAAAATCGGCCTAAAAATTAATAATTTTTATACGTAACACCTTTAAACAAATATTTGTAACTCTGTTGTGTGCACAGCTTTTCTCTCCAAACTTTGCTTCGATTTAGCCCCAAACGTTCACGTGACGTTAGTGACGTAACTAAGCAATGTTACGTCAATTGGCGTTCTGATAGCCATTTTGTTTTGTATGGTGTGCATAAATGAGTATGGAACAAAGATCAGCGATCAAATTTTGTGTTTTGACTGGTGTTTCAAGGAAAGATACCATTCACATGTTGGAGAAGGTATATAGGTAAGCTGCAATGAAGATATCATAGGTGTACGAGTGGTACGGACGGTTTAAAAACAGCAGAGACAGTGTCATGGACAAGTCACGGAGAGGTCATCCAACGTCAGTAACGTCTAGCACGTCACAAAAACCAAAGGACTGCTTTAGGTGGACTGGTGCATTGCGGTTAAAGCGGCAATCTCATCGCTTCATAAGAACAGTTTCAGTGAAGCCTTCCTGTGTGAAAAGGCGCAAAGATGTATATCGTTTTGGGGGCGAATACTCTTTGACATAGATTGAATTTGAAACAATTTTATCCGCTGGTAAGTGATTAGTGAGACATTACGTCGATGACGTTCAATGACGTTGGGCCGGTTTCCCTATGGTAGGTGTTATAGACGCTAAATATTTTGTAATATGTATATTTTATTATGCATTGTATTTTATGTTTAGTCTCAGAATTGTTTATAGTTTTGCTGAGTGAAATTTTAGAGAAAATATTGAATCGTAAAGAAATTACAACACTTTTCTGGGAACTGTTTGAACACCCCTCGTATTCTCTTAATTAAAGATGGAGTGTAATACGAGTACAAAAGCAAAAATGAAGAGAAAATGGAGAAGAAAGCTACCAAAATAGTGGAGAAGAAAACTACCAGATAATGGAAAAGAAAGCTACCAGATAGTGGAGAAGAAAACTACCAGATAATGGAGAAGAAAGCTACCAGAGAGTGGAGAAGAAATCTACCAGACAGTGGAGAAGAAAGCTATCAGACAGTGGGAGAGAGAGAGGCTGCCAGATAGTGGAGAAAAAAGCTGCCAGATAAAAGAGTAGATAACTACAAGATAGTGGAGAAGAAAACTACCAGATAATGGAGAAGAAATCTACCAGACAGTGGAGAAGACAGCTACCTGACAGTGAAGAAAAACGCTACCAGAGAGTCAAGAAAGCTACCAGACAGTGGAGAAGAAAGCTACAAGACAGTGGAGAAGAAACAACCAGACAGTGGCGAAGAAAGCTAACAGACAGATGAGAAGAAAGCTACCAGACAGTGGAGAAGAAAGCTACTAGGAACGCTACCAGATAGTGGAGAAGAAAGTTACCAGACAGTGAAGAAACCTACCAGACAGTGGAGAAGAAAACTACCAGATAGTGAAGAAACCTACCAGACAGTGAAGAAGAAAGCTACCAGACAGTGAAGAAACCTACCAGATAGTGGAGAAGAAAGTTACCAGACAGTGAAGAAACCTACCAGACAGTGGAGAAGAAAACTACCAGATAGTAGAGCAGAAATCTACCAGACAGTGAAGAAAGATACCAGAAAATGGAGAAGAAAGGTGACAGATAGGAGAAGACGGGTCACCAGGCAGTGGAGAAAAAGAGTCGCCAGGCAGTGGAGACAACATACATGACAGGGCAGACATAGGGTGGCCATTGCGCAGGTAAAACATAATAACAGAATCACTGGCCTGTATGGACAACATTTGTGAGTCTTCCATCGGATTTTCCTATCCTTGAATGTTTGACCGTTTTACCTGATATATATTCTTGTACATTGTAAGAAATATACGTGATGACAACATTAATATTTCATTTGTATAATGGCATAAGAAGACATGGCGCGTTTGCCATGACACAGAATGTATGATCAGAGTTATGAGCAAACATACCAGATGGGTAAATCCAGATAAGAATTGTATAAATTTCTGCCATGGCAAATTTTTCCTATGTCGACATGCCAATATTAAAACATCAGCCCATTTATATATATTATATCATTATTTCTCATAGGCATGGTCATGGAGTAAAGTGTTGGAGTAAACGACAACTTGTTGAATTAACGTACTTAATGGTTTTAATCAGTCAATATCTAGTGGTCCTATTAAAAAGGACATAGGCAAACAGTGACGTAGCCATCTGAACAGGATCTGCACTATTTGCAGAACTCTTCAATGTCAATGGCTTATTTCAGCGAATGCCCCTCCACATGAACAATGGACGCGTTACGAAGTAAGACCTGGTCGGGTTTTCTTTAAACAACATAAGAATAAACATGTTAAAACAAGTACATTGTGTAGTAGTCTAGTGCAGAACAAAGTAATGCACAGAGTTCCCCCTCAGTAGCCTCCTGCTAAACCTCTATCTGTTTGTAACTTTTATTTCATGAATATTCATGTCAACATAAAGAAATCATGAATATGAATTTTCTGAATTGTGATTGTCCTGTTTTATTAACCTGTCAAAATTTAAATAATTATACGCTTGCTGAACACACCATAAATAGCTTCGGTTGATATCGATTGTTTCCGCGAATGAAAGCTGTCCTACTTGGCTCATTCGATAACTTGTACATCTATTGTGAACCTCGTGAAAAACGTTTGAAACATAAGTTTACCCAAGCTAAATACAGTAAAACCCCGCTAATGCGACCACCAAAAAGGGGCATACTTCTGGGTGACATAGGCAGGTGGTAGCTTAATGCAGGACGAAAGTTATGCAGAAAGCTCCTGTAGGAGCTTTCTGCATAACTTTCGTCCTGCATTAAGCAACCACCTGCTTTAAATGGCACCAATGGCTGTTTATTAAGTGGTCGCATTAGCGGGGTTTCACTGTATATCCTTTCAGTGACGTAGGAATATTCATATTTTGACAGGTCAATAAAACAGGACAATATATCTATATAATGGTATATGAACACACGATGTTAGGGTCATGACATAAACTATGGACTTAATTAACCATTTCCCTCATATATACGTGTTTTCACGCATTTGCAAACATAGTAGACCCAGATCAGACGGCTCCTATAGGAGCCATCTGATCTGGGTCTACTCTGTTTTCTATTGGAATTTGATAAGATATGTTTCTTTAGTTTCTAAAAAGGCTACAATGTTCCACCTTCCATTACTAATATTATAACTATTCTGTCCATGAATATTCAGTAGGTATTGAAATTTGGAATAAACATAGAACAGGGAAAGGGTTAAGTATATATACATTCCATTGGCAAACATAATAACATCTCTATCTGGTAAAGGGTCACGCAACTGAGAGTGAAACAGTTAAATACAATAAATCCCATCTAAACCCACATTCTAGTAGAGAAACAAAATAGATACTTTTAGGCAGGAGGCTGCTTAGCACAGCGTGCAATTCATGCAGAAAGATTCTATAGGAGCTTTCTGCGTGCATTTCACCCTGACTTAAGCTGCCACCTGTTTCCAAGACCGATATGTATACTAAATTGAGCGTCCGGTTTAGAGGGGTTTTACTGTACCAACAATAGACTTCTTTTAAAAGGAACGGTTTTACGCAAATTACCTTTATAGCGATCTGTACTTTTCAACACTATTGGTCAACTTGTGATGACCTTTGCAAACAATTTGGTCCTAGATTAGACAGCTAGTGACTTGGCTCTAGATTATACAGCGAGTGACTTGGCTCTAGATTAGACAGCGAGTGACCTGGCTCTAGGTTAGACAGCGAGTGACTTGGCTCTAGATTAGATAGCGAGTGACTTGGCTCTAGATTAGACAGCGAGTGACTTGGCTCTAGATTAAGATAGCGAGTGACTTGGTTCTAGATTAGATAGCGAGTGACTTGGCTCTATATTAGATAGCGAGTGACTTGGCTCTAGATTAGATAGCGAGTGACTTGGCTCTAGATTAGATACCGAGTGACTTGGCTCTAGATTAGACAGCGAGTGACTTGGCTCTAGATTAGATACCGAGTGACTTGGCTCTAGATTAGATAGCGAGTGACCTGGCTCTAGATTAGATACCGAGTGACTTGGCTCTAGATTAGATACCGAGTGACTTGGCTTTAGATTAGATACCGAGTGACTTGGCTCTAGCTTAGATACAGAGTGACCTGGCTCTCAATTAGACAGCGAGTGACCTGGCTCTAGATTAGATACCGAGTGAATTGGCTCTAGATTAGACAGTGAGTGAGCTGACTCTAGATTAGATACCGAGTGACCTGGCTCTAGATTAGGAAGCGAGTGACTTGGCGCTATATTAGATAGCGAGTGACTTGGCTCTGGATTAGATACCGAGTGATTTGGCACCGAGTGACCTGGCTCTAGATTAGACACCGAGTGATTGTTTCACACTAAAATGCTATTGATTTTTCACATAAAAATGGAAAAAAAATGTATCTTTAGAATCACAGCAGTCAACTGGTTTTTGCGGACGAAAGATAGTTAGTGGTAATGGCTAAAACATAGCATCCAGTTACACTTCTGACCTGACCTTGAAAATTCCCCCTGCCTACCTATGATTACCTGTGCAGCCAGTTTGGATCCAGATGAGATGCTGCAGTACTCGGCGTCTCATCAGGATCCAGACTTTTTCATGCTTTGATTAAGAGTTTTGAAACATAAAAGAGAACACTCAAAGATGAAAAATTAAGCAGATGACAAATAAAGGAGAACATACAAAACTATAAATTAACGTGGACTGCAACGAAAGAGTTAAAGTCTAACACAGTTATTATCCCAGCCACCTCGGGTGTGACCACTGACCATAAACACTTACAGGGTGGCCACTAAAGTTGACAAACATCCCTAGAGGTATCACAAAGATCAAATCACCACAACACTGACGACAACGTGAAGGGCCTGAATTATCTACAGTACCTGTTGAGATATGAAGAAGGTAGGCTTTTGTTTTAATATCTATTATCTAGCTCCTATAGAAGTCGTCTGATCTAGGTCTACTCTGTTTGCAAATGCGTGAAAACACGTCGATGTGAATGAAAGGGTTCAGTATAGGAATCGGGTACAAACCTTTGCGAACAGTGTAGATCATGTATCTTGGGCAAGCCCACTGATCAGGGTATGCACTGTTTGCCGTAAAATAATTTCCTTCAATGACAAAATGTTGATGCAACGTTTTGTTTAATTAATGATAATAAAAGGAAAGAACCGATTAAATTATTCAGCAGACTAAGGGTTAACCCTTTTCCTCATATTGACGACTTTTGACGACTCTGTAAAAGTCACTCTGTGAAACCATTGTGATAAATAGAGCATTTGCTCCTATAGGAGCAAATGCTCTATTTATCAAAATGGTTTCAAACTACACAATTCTAAACAATTCCTTTTTTGTTGTTAATGCTACTTTCCGTAGACTTATTCAAAGAGGTTGTATCTAAAAATAGCCTATGAGGGAAGGGGTTAAACTAATGCACACTCTACAGTAAACATGTCTCAGGGGATTCCCTTGACCCTTTCAAAAAGACAATTTGAGAGTCTGCATGACTCCCTTACTATAAATTAAAGAAAATACCCTCTTAATTTTGAAAGTCATTTGTAAAATATAACGGTCATTTCAATAGAAAAAGTGGGTCAGGAGAAACCCTACTGTCTTTAGCGACCATCCAATAATGAGTATTGTGCAGTTTGTACAAGGAAAGTCACTGTTCTTGTTCATAATTATACTGTAAAAAATGCATGTATTAAGCTAGTTAATATTCAAACCACATTATATATATCCAAAAATATAGAATGAACTATACAATACGGATAAAAGTAAAGGAAAAAAAGATTAGAAAGACGTCTTGTCCAGTTACATATTGTAACTGGACAAGACGTCTTTCTAATCTTTTTTTCATATATATATATACAGTAAAACCCCGCTAATGCGACCACTTAATTAATAAACATGTGTGTCTTAATAAGCAGGTGGTTGCTTAATGCAGGGCAAAAGTAATACAGAAAGCTCCTCTAGGAGCTTTCTGTATTACTTTTGTTCTGCATTAAGCTACCACCTGCATTTAGCACCCAGAATTATACCTCTTTTAGGTGGTCGCATTAGCGGGGTTTAGGGATAAAGCAGAGGTTCAGATAAGACGCATACATGTAACTTATACCTCATTTTCAAGAATAAATTCTTTAATTGTCCACCAAATCCTATATTATGACCAGTCTTTATAATCGTCCCGAAAAGGTGACTCTCAAGAGTAGTCATACAATAGGATTTGATGGAGAAATGACGATACGTACCTATATAATTATGTATGTGCTCTGTGGAAACGCAGGTTTCTGATATTTAACGGTAGTTTCTTCCCTTTACCTACATGTTGTCATCAGCAGAAAATGGAGGTGGGGTCTACTTTCAAGTCTCTTCTCTTTACATAAATGTTATCATACGAATAGACTTCTATTATTAAATATTTCCCCACCGTGATGAAAAAACATGATATCTGCTCAAGTTTGGAGTTGGTGTATAATTATGACTACAGCAAAAAAAACACCTCTAAACCGGAATTCTAGAATACATTAGAATAATTTAGATACTTTTAAACAGGTGACTGCTTAATGCAGGGTGAAAGTCATGCAGAAAGCTCCTCTAGGAGCTTTCTGCATGACTTCTACCCTGCATTAAGCTGCCATCTGTCTCCAAGACCGATATTTATATCAAATTTAGCGTCCAGTTTAGAGGGGTGTTACTGTACTTCCAATTCTAGAACGCATTTGAGAAACTGTTGACCGGGTGTCACATAAGCTTAGGTCCAGATCAGACACTGATTTACGCTGTGGCTCATCTGGATCCAAACTGACCACAAAATCGCCCAATGACTGCGAAAGGGTCAACTCTTTGAGGTCCAAACTGAACACTTTGGTCTTGCTACGTAATTACCTCAGAAACAATACAGAGGTGGCCATATTGACGAGCTGCTTTCTACACGAAGTCACAAAATCAAATGTTTTAGATTAACCCTTCGCTTGCTATTCACGTCAATATACCTACCCGTAAATAGTGAAGACCCAGATGAGACAGCTCCTGCAGGAGCTGTCTCATCAGGGTCTGCACTATTTACAAGTTGATTGTGCAACCAGTGCACTCCACAGCAGTGATTGTACAGCGATGTACTTGTACACAGTGAAGATATATGTAATTATACAACAGGGCATGGGTAAAGAAGGAGAAATGTATTTTAAAATTCAGCAAGCGAAGGGTTAACCCTCTCCATGTTCCATAATCGTGTAAGAAATAAAAAAACAAAGTCGTAAATATGACATTTCAGTATTAGTAGAAACTGTAGATTCAGACCTATCATAATTTCATAAAGAAATTGAGGAGATCCTGATCAGGCAGTTCTTACAGGAGCCTTCTTATCTGGGTCTACTCTGTTTGCAAAGGATTGAAACCGTTTGTATGAAGGAAGGGTTAAAAGCAATTTTGGGAAAGACATTTTGAGACATAAAGGGAATGAAACTTTAGACATAGTCCAAGCTTCATTTTGTCGTATTTGTCCAGCAGGACTAATTACATGTAGTTGTACAACAAATCAAGCTGGTTTCGCCGAAACAAATAATCAGTGTTTCAAGTTTGCCGGACACCACGGACTCGTGCTAGATTTGCTACAAGTCTACACTAAATCGGTTCTGCTAAGTATACCTACTTACAAAACTTTAACAGTTAACCTTTTAACCTTATCCAAATCTTTATCCTATACTTTAACCCTGTTGCAAAAAAACAACAAAAAAACGTTATAGTATCTTCAGTAGAACCTGTCTTAAGCGACCATTCATTTATCGAACATTCTAGTCTTAAAAAGCAGGTGATTGCTTAATGCAGGACAAATGTCATGTAGAAAGTTCATATATCAGCTTTCTGCATTACTTTTGACCTGTACTGTGCTACTACCTACCTTACAGACTCATTTCACCAGACTTTTTTTGATGGCCGCTTAAGACAGGTCCTACTGTAGTGTTACACAATGACTTGTGTTCAAAGGTTATATGTCTATAAATAAATGACCACCTGTATGTTAGAACCAGAATAAGAGCTTGGTTTTTTATTTTATTTTATTTTGCTGGTCGCATCCAAGTGGTTTTACTTTATGAAAAGAGTTTCTGAAATCTAATAGAAAGACGTCAATTCGATTTACTATTACACATGTAATGTATATTACAAGATTTCCTTCATAATTTGAATACATGTAGCCAGGCAAGACGATCAAGAATTTATGATATGAAGTTTACAATAAACTGAGTGACACCGTACCTAAAAAGATTTAAAATCAATAGAGGACGAAAAGAAACATCGGATTGAAAAGCGAATCATTGCGGTGCAATCTTATAAAAGCATTTAAATAGGGAAGTGCTCTTTAGATAGAATCAATCGAGACGTGACAGTATGTTAACCATGCTCTTGCTGAATTTTAAAATACATTTCTCCTTCTTTGCCCATGCCCTGTTGTATAATTAAATATATCTTCACTGTGTACAAGTATTTCGCTGTGAAATCACTGCTGTGGAGTGCACTGGTTGCACAATCAACTTGTAAATAGTTCAGACCCTGATGAGACAGCTCCTGCAGGAGCTGTCTCATCTGGGTATTCACTATTTACAGGTAGGTATATTGACGTGAATAGCAAGCAAAGGGCTAAAACAGTATCAAAATGTTACATGTACAAGTATAAACAAATCTAAAAAATGCAGAGAGAGAAAGAGAGAGAGGGCGCGCAAGAGAGAGGGTGTTGTGTGGGGGAAATATGAGATAGATAGAAAGGGGTGGGAGAAAGGAGACAGAGAGGAATAGAGAGATAGTGTGTAATGAGAGCAGATGGTATTTTATACAATCTACGTTTTACCCAGAGTAAATATACAGTTAGAGACGGAGGGTTATTTTGTATCGCCGAAAGGAAGTCATTAAACTGAGGAGTGAAACTTTAACACGATGTCAGTTTATATCTGGATCCTGTGTGCATTTTTAACTACGTCCCATTCCATCAAGATTTTGAAAACTTTAAACTGAGTGTCAAACAGCTTAGATCCTGATACGGCACAGGGTAACCCGGTGTCCCATCTGGATCAAAACTGTTTGCAAATGCGAGTCAGGTCGCGGATATCGGAATAAGGGTTAAAACTCGAGGCCGGGCCTTTAATTTTGGCTTATTTTCGGTTCACACAATCACAGTGCCCGTAAGCGACACATAAAAAACGACCTATTGGTAGGCGCAAATATCTGATCGCATTGTCCCTCGTATATTAGGTATAACCTGGCAATCTGTCCAATAGCTTGGGCCCAGACCGGATGCTTTGTGAAATTAGGTCAGGTCTGTTTATCATACGAGGGTTGTTCGAAAAGTTTCGGGACAAGTGCTGTAATTTTTTATGTGTTAATATTTTTTCTATTAAATTGTCATAAATGATAGCTGCAACTGTATGCTATTGATTTGTTGTCATAATTAAACGTAGGTACAAGCAACACGCTATATATCGTCACCATAACAACGTCACGTCGACGTGAGCGGGGCACCTTGGCGTCACCATGCAAAAGTATAATGTTTGTATGGCCAGTTATGACATTATAAGTACCCTAATATGTTTCTGACGTTGATATACATTACGGCGCCATACTGCACTACGTCAACGACGTCATTTCCGGTTGTTACGGTATAAACAAGTCGGTTTTTGAATGAACAGATGTAAAATGAATCCGGAACAAACATAATCTGTAAAATTATGTTTCTTGATGGGGAAAACTAGATCGAAGACATTGTCATTGATCAAATCTACATATGGAATGCCCCATACCGCATCTGCAGCAAAGAAACTACTTGCTGAGAAAGGAATTTACATAACGGCGCCCCGCCATACTCCCCAGACCTTACTCCGTGCGAATTTTGGTTATTCCCAGCAATCAAACGTGACTTGTGAGGCTGTCGTTTCGACGACGTCGATGACCTGTCAATTGTCAGAGAGTGCATTCGAAAATTTCCATAAGAAGATTTCAAAAATTGATTCACTTATTGGGTAAATAGACAAAAAAAGTAAAGTGTATAAAGTACGCTGGGGAATATTTCGAGAAAAACAGAGTTTCAGACCTATATAAAACAAACCTTTATTCAGTACACCAAGGTGTCCCGCTCACGTCAATGTGACGTTGCTATGGTGACAATAGTTCATGTGTTTCTTGTACCTACGTTTAATTATGGCAATAAATCAATAGAATACAGTCGCAGCTATCATTTATGAAAATTTCAAAGAAAAAAATTAACAGAATTGTTTTTTTTATAGCATTTGTCCCGAAACTTTTCGAACAACCCTCGTATCAGGTGTTTTGTTTCTTTTCCTTTTAATCAGACGAAGTGAAGATGTAGTTTCAAAATTTGAAAATATCCGATGTTTCAAACAGACGATAATATTAGATATTTAAGGGGCACTGTGAATACGGGTGAATGCTAAACTTTGTACAGAACAGACTGCTTTGGCTTGCATTATTGTGTAGACATAAAATATTCGTTATTTTATAGAGTAAGCGGTGCATTTCAAATGTTAAAATAGTCAACGAGGAAATTTTCAAATAACTAAAATCGCCATCTATCAACCAAATACGCTAACAACAACTATTTGAAAGTGTCCGTCCGAGGCGATTCTAAAGCATTGGTTCGGTGAAAAAATGAAGGTGGTGTTGTTAGGAAAGAAATGTTTAATTTAAACAACTTATATGTTTCTCAACTAAACTGAGCCCCGTATTTAAACCATTCCCCCATAGGTTATTTGTAGACACAACCTCTTTGAATAAATCTACCGAAAGTTGTATTTACTGGAGAAAAGGAAACGTTTAGAGTTGTGCAGTTTTTAGTGAGCGTTGCCAAACGCTCACTATATTTACCAAACCGCATTTCAGAGGATTTCGAAAATTAGATGTTGTTACCTAAGGATTCCTAGTAATCATCCACTGCAGAGATGTAGTGCATTGCCAGCGGACCTGAAACCCGGTTCATTTTTTTGCAAATGAAAAACGGAATACGTTTTTTATAAACGTACTACAATTTCAGCGTTATATAATCATCAATTTGAGGTTCGATTCCGTATAAAATGCATGCAAAAAAATGGTTTGGTCGGCGGAAAAACCCCCAGTTTACCGATGATAAACGCGTGCCCAGTTTTATGACGTCACGGATCCATTCACGCATCCATGAAATCTGGACTATCGGGCTTTGCGACAGTGATCATTCCGGTCATTCCGGTTATACCATTGTGGCAGATTTATATATGTTGGTGACTTTTGGAGGCGTCAGAAGGCGTAAAATGTGAAGGAATGTGTTCAGACTCAATATAGTTATCGTTCCATGTGATCTGATAGAATACAGCTTCTTCTGTGGAAGATTGACATTATTTATAAGTTTTAAATATATGATACATTTGCTTATGGGACTCATAGATTTCTCATTATTTTATCACATAACCCTTAAAAAGTGCAATAGAAGTCGAACGTGAAAAAGACTTCATCTGACGGTTGTTTCGGTCATTGTTAACAGTGTAGTACAGCCGGATTCCAACTGCTCATTTGCATAAAAAATGCGATTTACGGCACTCTCTTTCGGCTTCCCACACGGCAGATTATGTGATAAGTTTTATGACAAAGCCAGGATTCGTGTGTTCATATTAAAATATCTTATTGATATTCATTAAATCTTTATTCCTTACTTATTTGTTAAAGAGATACAGTATAACCTCTCTTAACCGGAATTCTACTAGATAAGAATTTAGATACTTTTAGGCAGGTGGCTGCTTAATGCAGGGTGACAGTCATGCAGAAAGCTCCTCTAGGAGCTTTCTGCATGACTTTCACCCTGCATTAAGCTGCCACCTGTCTCCAAAACCGATATTCATACTAAATTTAACGGCCGGTTAAGAGAGGTTTTACTGTATAGGCTGCCATCGAAGTTTGATTTTGCCAACTAACTTTAGTTAATACAGCAGAACCTGTCTAAAGCGATCATTAAAGAGAAGTCTGAATCTGGTTTTCTAAAACACGTGGTAGCTTAATGCAGGACAAACACGTGGTAGCTTAATGCAGGACAAACACGTGGTAGCTTAATGCAGGACAAAAGTGATTCAGAAAGCTCTATATCACTTTTATCCTACATTAGGCAATTACATGTACATGCTTTTTAAGACTGCTATGTTCAATAAATAAATGACCGCTTAAAAAGGCTCTACTGTGAATTACATTAATTAAACATCTAAGTATTCTCAAACAGCTTAATTAAAAGTAAATATGTAATTAAATCTAAGATACATATTAATGGTTGATTCTTTACGTTTTATAACAGTCCATAAGTACACGGGCAGGAAAAGATGGCTGAAATCTACAGTAAAAATTGTCTTATGCGGCCATAAAAATGGGTCCGTAAGACAGATAGTGGTTTAATGCCGGTCAAAAGTAATGCAGGGTGCTCCTATAGGAGCTTTCTGCATTACATTTGCCCTGCATTAAGCAACCACTTGTTTTAAGACCCCTCTGTTCAGTAAATGAATGGCTGGACAGGTTCTACTGTATAGGAAAGTCAGTTCACCCCAGATTTTCTTGTTTTTCACTGTTTGCAGAGACAGAAATTATATTCATATATTGATAATATGTAGATAATTATAAAAGCTTGCGTTTTCTCATCAAATGTAAACTTTTAGCCTGCTTATGCATTTTGTGAAAACTATTCCAAGGCATTTTATCGCCGAGTAACTCAACATGTCATCATCGAGTCACTTGAGTCTTATCGCCGAGTTATTCTGAAAATAATCACCGAGTAACTCTGCCTCTGGCCGATGTGTAACCCGGCCTCTGATTAATGTGTTATCCGACCTCTGATTATTGTGTTACCCGGCCTCTCATTGTGTTACCCGGTCTCTCATTGTGTTACCCGGCCTCTGATCCTTGTGTTACCCGGCCTCTGATCCTTGTGTTATCCGGCCTCTAATTGTGTCACCCGGTCTATCATTGTGTTACCCGGTATCTAATCATTGTGTTTACTGGTCTCTAATCATTGTGTTACCTGGTCTCTTATTGTGTTATCCGACCTCTGATTATTGTGTTACCCAGCCTCTAATCTTTGTGTTACCCGGCCTCTCATTGTGTTACCTGGCCTCTCATTGTGTTACCCGACCTCTGATTATTGTGTTACCCGGCCTCTGATCCTTGTTTTACTCGGCCTCTCATTGTGTTATATGGCCTCTCATTATGTTACTTGGCCTCTCATTGTGTTACCCGGCCTCCTCACAGTGTGTTACCTGTCCTCTGATTATTGTGTTACCCGACCTCTGATAATTGTGTTACCCGGTCTCTCATTGTGTTACCCGGCCTCTGAATATTGTGTTACCTGGCCTGTCATTATGTTACCCGGCCTCTCATTGTGTTACCCGGCCTCCTCTCATTGTGTTACATGTCCTCTGATTATTGTGTTACCCGACCTCTGATAATTGTGGTACCCAGCCTCTCATTGTGTTACCCGGCCTCTGATTATTGTGTTACCCGATTAACTCTGCCTCTGGCCAATGTGTAACCCGGCCTCTGATTAATGTGTTATCCGACCTCTGATTATTGTGTTACCCGGCCTTTCATTGTGTTACCCGGTCTCTCATTGTGTTACCCGGCCTCTGATCCTTGTGTTACCCGGCCTCTGATCCTTGTGTTATCCGGCCTCTCATTGTGTTACCCGGTCTATCATTGTGTTACCCGGCCTCTAATCATTGTGTTTCCTGGTCTCTAATCATTGTGTTACCTGGTCTCTTATTGTATTATCCGACCTCTGATTATTGTGTTACCCAGCCTCTGATCCTTGTGTTACCCGGCCTCTGATTGTGTTACCGGGCCTCTGATTATTGTGTTACCTGGCCTCTCATTGTGTTACCCGACCTCTGATTATTGTGTTACCCGGCCTCTGATCCTTGTGTTACTCGGCCTCTCATTGTGTTACATGGCCTCTCATTATGTTACCCGGCCTCTCATTGTGTAACCCGGCCTCCTCACAGTGTGTTACCTGTCCTCTGATTATTGTGTTACCCGACCTCTGATAATTGTGTTACCCGGTCACTCATTGTGTTACCCGGCCTCTTAATATTGTGTTACCCGGTCTCTCATTATGTTACCTGGCCTCTCATTGTGTTACCCGGCCTCTCATTGTGTTACCCGGCCTCCTCTCATTGTGTTACCTGTTCTCTGATTATTGTGTTACCCGACCTCTGATAATTGTGGTACCCAGCCTCTCATTGTGTTACCCGGCCTCTGATTATTGTGTTACCCGGTCTCTCATTGTGTTTCACGGCCTCTCATTGTGTTACCGACCTCCTCTCATTGTGTTTTCCGACCTCTGATTATTGTGTTACCCAACCTCTCATTGTGTTACTCGGCCTCTCATTGTGTTACCTGTCATCTGATTATTGTGTTACCCGACCTCTGATAATTGTGGTACCCGGCCTCTCATTGTGTTACCCGGCCTCTGATTATTGTGTTATCCGGTCTCTCATTGTGTTTCACGGCCTCTCATTGTGTTACCCAGCCTCTCATTGTGTTACCCGACCTCCTCTCATTGTGTTTTCCGGCCTCTGATTATTGTGTTACCCAACCTCTCATTGTGTTACTCGGCCTCTCAATGTGTTACCTGACCTCTAATTATTGTGTTATCCGGCCTCTGATTATTTTGTTACCCGGCCTTTGTTTATTGTGTTACCCGGCCTCTGATTGTGTTACACGGCCTCTGATTATTGTGTTACCCGGCCTCTGATTATTGTGTAACCCGACATCTGATCATTGTGTTACCCGGCCTCTCATTATTGTGTTACCCGGCCTCTCATTATTGTGTTATATGTACCCGGCCTCTAATTATTGTGTTACCCGGCCTCTAATTATTGTGTTACCCAGCCTCTCAGTGTGTTACCCGGCCTCTCATTATGTTACCCGGCCTCCTCTGATTGTGTTACCCGGCCTTTGATTATTGTGTTACCTGACCTCTTATCATTGTGTTACCCGGCCTCTGATCATTGTGTTACCCGACATCTGATCATTGTGTTACCCGACCTCTGATCATTTTGTTACCCGACCTCTGATTATTGTGTTATATGTACCCGGCCTCTCATTATTGTGTTACCCGGCCTCTAATTATTGCGTTACCCGGCCTCTCAGTGTGTTACCCGGCCTCTCATTATGTTACCCGGCCTCCTCTGATTGTGTTACCCGGCCTTTGATTATTGTATTACCCGACATCTGATCATTGTGTTACCCGACCTCTGATCATTTTGTTACCCGACCTCTGATCATTGTGTTACCCGACCTCTGATCATTGTGTTACCCGACATCTGATCATTGTGTTACCCGACCTCTGATCATTGTGTTACCCGACCTCTGATCACTGTGTTACCCGGCCTCTCATCATCTGGTAAAACGACCTATCCTTAGCAAGTTAATCGGTCTCTCATCATTGTGTTATCCGGCCTCTCATCATCTTGTAAACGACCTATCCTCCGCAAGTAAATCAGTCTCTCATCACTTAGTAACCCGGGCTCTCATCACCGAGTAACTCGGCTTCTCAATATTGAGTAAAACGGCTTCTTACCACAAGTAACTCTGCCTATCCTCACCGAGAAACTCGGCACATCGCCGAGTAATTCGACCTTTCATCATCGAGTAAAGTCTCATCTAGCACATGTACGAGGATTGTCGTTAAATTTGGTGTATTTTGGTGCGAGTTTCTCAAAAAACTGATACAGTGTTCGTATTAAAAATAATCAGTAATTGTGATCAGTGATGACACATTGTGAGTTCAGCTAGTCATTAGTTATTAAATGCATTTCAAATAGTCCTCATATATATAACACTTATTGGATTGCCATCAGCTGCAGGTGACTGCAGGAGTAACTTAATCATTAACTCCATTTATACGCCTTTTGCAAATAGACTAGACTCAGATCTGAATGTGCAGTGTTTGTTTATGAAATAAAAAAGATTTTTATAGTTTCTATCATGGCTATAAACCCCCGTGTTTATGAGTCATCGTAAAACTAATCTGATTAATGTTCATATAATGTCATTATTTCTCATACGAAAAAAATAAGTCGCTCACAATCCCAGTTCAAGGAACGCCTCGGTGATCATGGTTACGAAATGTGTATCACTGCAGTTAAATCTGTCTTAACCCTTTACCTAATAGGTTATTTTTAGATCCAACATCTTTGAATAAATCTACCAAAAAGGAACATTAACTAGAGAAAGGGAACATTTTAGAATTGTGTAGTTTGAAACCATTGTGATAAATAGAGCATTTGCTCCTATAATTATGAGCATTGTCTTTAGGTACAATCTATTTTTTATATGAGCCTTGGCATCGAGGTACAATATATCGTTTTGTATATAAGCCCTGACCTCGAAGTAAGACCTATTGTTCTATATAAGGACCCTGATCTCGAGGTACAACCTTTTGTTTTATATTTGACCTTTGCCCCGAGGTACAACCTTTTGTTTTATATTTGACCTTTGCCCCGAGGTACAGCCTATTGTTTTATTTTTGACCTTTGCCCCGAGGTACAACCTTTTGTTTTATATTTGACCTTTGCCCCGAGGTACAGCCTATTGTTTTATTTTTGACCTTTGCCCCGAGGTACAAACTATTGTTTTATATTTGATCTTTGCCCCGAGGTACAACCTTTTGTTTTATATTTGACCTTTGCCCCGAGGTACAAACTATTGTTTTATATTTGATCTTTGCCCCGAGGTACAACCTTTTGTTTTATATTTGACCTTTGCCCCGAGGTACAACCTATTGTTTTATATTTGATCTTTGCCCCGAGGTACAACCTTTTGTTTTATATTTGACCTTTGCCCCGAGGTACAGCCTATTGTTTTATATATGATCCGTGTACACGAGGTACAGCCTATTGTTTTATATATGATCCGTGTTCACGAGGTACAACCTATTGTTTTATATATGATCCGTGTACACGAGGTACAGCCTATTGTTTTATATATGATCCGTGTTCACGAGGTACAACCTATTGTTTTATATATGATCCGTGTACACGAGGTACAACCTATTGTTTTATATATGATCCGTGTACACGAGGTACAACCTATTGTTTTATATATGATCCGTGTACACGAGGTACAACCTATTGTTTTATATATGATCCGTGTACACGAGGTACAACCTATTGTTTTATATATGATCCGTGTACACGAGGTACAACCTATTGTTTTATATATGATCCGTGTTCACGAGGTACAACCTATTGTTTTATATATGATCCGTGTACACGAGGTACAACCTATTGTTTTATATATGATCCGTGTACACGAGGTACAACCTATTTTTTATATATGATCCGTGTACACGAGGTACAACCTATTGTTTTATATATGATCCTTGTACACGAGGTACAACCTATTGTTTTATATATGATCCGTGTTCACGAGGTACAACCTATTGTTTTATATATGATCCGTGTACACGAGGTACAACCTATTGTTTTATATATGATCCGTGTACACGAGGTACAGCCTATTGTTTTATATATGATCCGTGTTCACGAGGTACAACCTATTGTTTTATATATGATCCGTGTACACGAGGTACAACCTATTGTTTTATATATGATCCGTGTTCACGAGGTACAACCTATTGTTTTATATATGATCCGTGTACACGAGGTACAACCTATTGTTTTATATATGATCCTTGTACACGAGGTACAACCTATTGTTTCATATATGATCCGTGTACACGAGGTACAACCTATTGTTTTATATATGATCCGTGTACACGAGGTACAACCTATTGTTTTATATATGATCCGTGTACACGAGGTACAAAGTTTCGTTTTTACACCGTCCCTGTGTTGATAAAACCTCGTATAATGAAAATCATTACTTTTCAGGAGAAGCAAAAAACTGATTAGTTTTGTAAATGCGTCTTTATGTGACAAATAAGGTTTATATATGCTGTTACCATATTAAAACGCAAATTAATTGATAAAACTTTATTTATTCTATCATTGATAAAACTTTATTTATTTTCATCTGGTATGACGATATTTTAGATGTACGATATTGTTGTACCAAGTTTTGTTCAACTCACGTTTATACGAGTTTGTACGACTTTTACGATAATTCGTTGTTTACATTTTATCCGGCGATTACATGTATGATATATAATACGACAATTTACATTTCACGTGTGTCTAAGCTACATGTATGTACATTGACAGACCAAATATAGGACATACCTATTCTCTGCGTATCACAATACATCCACTGGCCTAATCAGCATGTATTTTAATACGTTTAATGTCATTGCTCCGCATGCCTGAAGAGTAAAATGTATACCTCACATATATAAAATGTGAGCCATGGCCTCGAGGTGCAATCCATTTGTTTATATACGAGACTTGGCCCCGAGGTATATGTTTTTTGTTTGTTTTACATATGGGTTCTGACCCCAAGTTACCCCCAATTGTTTTATGTATGAGCCCGGACCTCGAGATACCATCTATTGTCTTATGTATGAACCCTGACCCCAAGTTACCAACTACATGTATTGTTTTATGTATGAACCCGGACCTCGAGATGCCATCCTTCGTTTTATATACGAGTCATTGCTTCGAGGTTCAACCTTTTTTACATATGAACCCTAGCCTCGCGATACTACCTATTACATGTACTTTATGTATGATCACTGTCCTTGAGGTTCCACCTATTGTTTTATATATGAGGCATGGACTAGAGTTACAAAATATTGTTTTATATATGTGCCTTGAACCCGAGGTAAGACTTATTTTGTATATGAACCTTGTCCTCGATATACAACCTGTTGTACTGATCCCGAGGTATCACCTATTGTCTTTATATAAGCTATGGTACCGAGGTACCAGCTATTATTTTATACATGAGTCCCGGCCTTGATCTACAAACTATTGTTTTATATATGCGAACAGACCCCGATGTACCACCGATTGATTTGTATATGAGAAGGGCCCTGAGTCGGGGTTATAAAACTTGATAGTCCGTCCAACTTCATTTTCAAGTATCGGACTGGATTAGAATCAACTCATACACGAGCAAACTGTTTTATAACATCGAGGACCGGTTGTGCAGAACCAGCCTTTCTGACTTAGCAAACAGTGTATAACCAGATCATTCGTCTAATTTAGAACATGGTTCTACATTGTTCCAATATTCAGCAAAACAGAAAAGTCTCTGATGGGTGGCAAACAGTGCAGAACCTCATCAGACGACTTGTGTGTCAATGCGGCATCTGATCTGGTTCTGCACTGTTAGCGAAGACTCAAAGGAAGTTATTGTATTGCTGATCCGTTTGTTTTGTTGTACAAGCAAGTACTCTCACGTCTGTCTGTTTTTTCGTTACGCCGCTGTGAAAAAGTAATGTCAGCTCAAATGTTGGATCTGGTACAAGTTTGACTACGTCCAATTCGAACAAGCTTTTGAGAAACTATTGATTGAGTGTCAAACAGCTTAGACCTTGATGAGACGCCTAGTTACTCGGCGTCTCATCAGGGTCCAAACTGTTTGCACAAATGAGAGAAAGGTCGGACAGACGATGTACTATACACACGTCGAGACTTTGGTAAAGTACATCTATCTATTCTATTATTTTATAACTATGTTAAACTCAGTTGGTATAACTCATTCTTGTCTCGGTAATCAGAAGTGTCACCAGGATCCAAGCCATCCGACATTCGGACCATAGTTTCTTAAAAGCTCGTCCGAATTGGAAGTAGTAAACAAATGTTCCAAATTGTATTAACCCTTTCCCTGTTCTATGCTTATTCAAAATTTCAATAACTACTGAATATGCATGGTAAAAATAGTTAAAATCAAATATGGAAGGTGGAACATTGTAGCCATTTTAGAAAGCAAAGAACCAGATCTATCAAATTCTATTAGCAAACAGAGCAGACCTTGATCAGACGGCTCCTCTAGGAGCCGTCTGATCTGGGTCTGCTCTGTTTCCAAATGCGTGAAAACACGTTTATATGAGGGAAAGGGTTAAAAGCCAGAACATAGACAGAGAAAAATTGTAACAAATCGATCGGACTTTGAGCAGACATTGTTTTACAGTGGGACCGGGGGGGGGGGGGGTTGTTAATGTATCTTCTGTATGCATTGTGTCAAAAGTCTTGTCAAGAACAGTTTCTTCATGTATCACTCATGTTCAACACCCTAGGTATGACATAGTACTGAGTTATGACCTGTGACGTCACAGCATTCCGACTGATGGGGGCTGCCTAAAACGTTCCGCATGAGTTGTGTGACGTCACAAAACAATTATAACTTAAAACGGGGAATCTCCTACGCTTGATCCTATCAGGTGTACTGTGAGGTATAATTGTCACTTTAAAGACACCGCTGATTAAATATTCAGGTGAAGGGAAGGGGTTGCATGTATGCATACATCGGAGCTAGTCATCTAACTCTTAAGTAAAGTGGTGGATATTTGATTTTCGGAGGCCAGCTACAATGCCGACCTCATATAACTTCAACAATGACAAGGATCAGAACGGACATACGGTGAGACTATTTTAAAATTTATTTGTCAAAACGTTGTTGTTAAACAGTGGTTTAAAATATGTATCATTGATGAGCGCATCTATTGTTTGATATTTTTCACTTCATTAAATAAGAGAAATGTGATACAGAAATCCCTCTCTTAACAGTTTTACCCAATTACGTGTAATATCCATTTAAACCTTCACTCCATGAATATTCATTTGAGAAATAATGACATTATGAATATTAATTAGATTATCTTGTTTATAATGGCACATGGACACATGCATTTTTGGCCATGACAGAAACTGTAGAATAATATCTATATTATTTCATAAGCAAACAGGGCAGACTGATCAGACGTCTCCTATAGGAACCGTCTTATCGGGGTCTCCTCTGTTTGCAAAGAGGTAAAAATTCATGTGTTCCTGTGCTATTATAAAAATAATCGTATAGATATGCATGCTATCATTAAGTTTTACATGAATATTCACGGAGTAAAGGGTTACACATTTACCTTATAGAGACGTCATTGTAATCATTTGTAATCAGAGTAGACCCAGATCAAACGGCTCCAGTCGACTCTATATGCTTATGACAAGGTATAGATTTTGGTTGTACAGTTTTTGCCATGGTAAATAGTATCTTATTTAAATGTCACTTTTAAAACGGCAAAATAAATTCAGAAAGTAATTTGTTTTATATGAATATTAATGAAGTAAATGGCTCAGCCAGGTATCAATATGGCCCAGCCAGGTGTCAATATGGCTCAGCCAGGTGTCAATATGGCTTCACTGAACATATCGTTGATGCAAATACTGTAGGTCAAGTTGACTGCGAAATTTCCAATATATTCACGCTTGACTGGTTCAAACTGAAGAAATGTACCCCGTCGTTATTTTGTCTTCACCCTTGCATTACTTCTTCAGACTACACATTGTTATTAGGAGAAACACCCACGTACATTGTTAAGCATGTTTACTTGGTTCCAAATGTTCTATCATTCTGATAGAAAATAAACCTAACAAACATACCTGAGAACAAAGCTTGCATGTTTGAGAATATTCTTGAACTTGAGTCAAGATATTTGTTGAGAAATGTAAGCTCGATTGCACTTTTTTATATCGTATCCATTGCTATTACATGTGCCTGAACTTTTAACCCCTTTATTAGATAGTTTGGGAGCTTTGAATCAATGCGTGAGAACAAAAGTATTGCGGGTTTTCAGTACACACATACTAAATGCTGACCAGATAAATGTTTGTCTTCATGGGAAGATGGTATACAAGGTACACACTTTCAGGTTTTAATCGCATGTGTATTGCTCGATAAAAGATATTTGTTGCAAATAAAATATCAAAGACTAATGGTTAACCGCAATATAGAAATACTGTAGGTAAGGGCACCCCTTCAACAAGATGCTGAACCATAGTTTACGTTAAGCGGCAGATAAAGACGGATCACGGTCGTGTCATGTTAAATAACATATAGAGAGGACAAACGTGGAGACAACGAGAGAAAGAGAAAGAAGATAGGGGATAATATGATAACTGACAAATCAGAGAGGAGAAAGGGAGAAGAGAGAGAACGACAGAAAGAGATGAAGAAGGAGGGGGAGACAATAAGACATGAGGGAGAGAATGTGCGAAATAAGAGAGCGAGAAGGGGAAGAGAGAGAGGAGAAAGAACGTCAGAAACAGATAAAGAAGGGGAAGACAGTTAGACATGAGGGGGTAGCACTGACAAATCAGAGCGAAGGAAAAGGGGTGAGGGGGGAAGAGAGAGAGGACAGAGACAGGCAGAGAGATAGAGAGAGAGAGAGAAAAAAGAGAGACAGACATAGACAGAGACAAAGACAGACAGACAGACGGTCAGACAGAAACAGAGAGATAGACAGAAAATGAGACAGACAGAGACATAGGGATTCAGAGATACAGACAGACACACATACACGAACAAACAAACACACAGAAAGACACGGCTAGACACAGAGACAGACACACAGTTGTAAAAGCCTGATGAACCAATGCTAGTACGCTCGTATATCCTAATTAATCTCTCATACTTGACAGATATATTGTGCTGCCAAATTGATGGACCTTATTCTATATACATGTACATATAGTCTATGCTACTGAGACTTTCCTAAAAAAAAACAACACCAAGATGTCTGTAAAGTGTTCTTGTCTATTGTATTCTAATAAAACAGGCAAAATATTAGAGTTCAAGCTAAATATACATAACATTTATCAAATTCCTTTATGAATATTCATGTAAAAAATCATAATTTCATTAATAAAACTTAAGTCAATTATTATTATGGCACCTGAAACAGTGAACTGTGTTCGTTTGGCCGACAATGATAAATCAGATCATAATTATTGTTTAACCCATTCCCGTATATTGACGCCTTTTGCCACCTCTGTAAAAGTCCTTATTTGAAACCTTTGTGATAAATAGAGCAGTTGATCTTTAGGAGCAAATGCTCTGTTTATCACAATGGTTTCAATACTACACAATTCTAAAAAATCCTTTTTAGTTCTAAAAAAGCATATGAGGGAATAATGGGTTAATAGAGCAGAGAAGGTATAGGTCAGACAGTACCTACAGAAGAAGAACTCCAACGACTGGCAGTAGTACGCAGAGAAGGTATAGGCCAGACAGTACCTACAGAAGAAGAACCCTAACGACTGGCAGTAGTACGCAGAGAAGGTATAGGCCAGAAAGTACCTACAGAAGAAGAACCCTAACGACTGGCAGTAGTACGCAGAGAAGGTATAGGCCAGACAGTACCTACAGAAGAAGAACCCCAACGACTGGCAGTAGTATGTAGTGTACATACTGGTCAAGCCCAAAGTTCAAAATGGACAGCCAATATACGTCCAATGTTATTATAAAAAAGCAACATGTTTGAGAGGGATGCCTTTCATACATGCCGTTGTTTGGTTTGTATATCTCGAGTCATCGTAACTGCTCGGTGGTTTCCGACAGTCTCGGAAAAAGTACTTAGTAATCCCCAATGTGTTCCGATTGGAGTGGAGGATTATAAATTCTGAAAGGAGGTGATCCCCCGAGAGCAAAAATTGCAACACAAAAAGAGAAACTTGCAGACTCGGTTTTATTAAATCTGTTCATGAACAGTAATTGAAAGTGCAACACTGCTCACGCCCCCTAGCACCGGCTTAAGCGGTATTCAATTTTCAGAACAAGAAGTACTGAAATTCATGATATTAGTCATGTACATGTCTAAATATTGAAATATAGCTTGAATACACTGAACTTTAGTTTAAGAAATTTTAGAAATAATTCTAATCATGTAGAAAGCATTTTCTACATCTTATTTCAGAAACGATCACAGTGCGTTCAGTGTATGGTTTATTAGCTGATCATGTAACACAAGAGGACAAATGAATGCTAGTGGGTCGTGTATTGGTACATGTATATAAATGGAGATTCAGTAGCACCTGTCCTAAGCGACCGTTCAATAATTAAACATAGAGGTCTTAAATAGCAGATCGTTGCTTAATACAGGACATAAGTAATGCGAAAATCTCACGTAGGAGCTTTATGCATTGCTTTTGACATGCATTAAGCTACCACCTGCCTTACAGACTCACAATTAGTCCTCTTGCTTAATGCAGTTTATACTGTAGGTTATACTTATATAACAATTATGAGGAATGAGATATACATGTACATAAATTGTATATACTTATTACGTCTTTTTTCCGAAATATTTGTATATCTGTCCCTTTACTTAATAAATACCCATTTAACGCCTTTGAAAATAGAGTAGATCCAGATCAGATGACTGATACTCAGGATCCGTCTGATCAGGGCCCGCTCGATTGGCATAAGGAGTTCTATTGTTTCATAGCAACAGTTTTCTATGTTCGTTTGTCATTATAAAAGATAATCTAATTAATATTCACGATGTTATTTTATTACACAGTAGGCCCTGTGTTAGGCGGCTTCCAAAACATGCCTAACTATGGGTATGTAAGGCGTGTGGTATCCTAACTATGGGTATGTAAGGCGTGTGGTATCCTAACTATGGGTATGTAAGGCGTGTGGTATCCTAACTATGGGTATGTAAGGCGTGTGGTATCTTAATGCAGGTTAAAGGTAATGCTCAAAAAATTCTATATAAGTTTTCTGTTTCACCCTTTTCCTGTAATAAGCAACCATCAGCTTTTTAACACTCCTATGCCAATAAATGAATGGCCACTTAAGACAGGTTCTACTATACAGTTATATTCAGGTGGTAGCGAGTTTTGTGTTGCGTATAGATGTTTTTGCGTCATTTGATAATTTTCGGTATTTCCTATACAGTAAGACCTCTCCAATCCAGAATTCTAGTAGAGAAGACTGTAGGTAGTTTTAGGCTGATGACCGCTTAATACAGGGCGAAAGCCGTAAATAAATCTCATAGAGGCAATTTCTGTATGGCTTTACCTTGCATTGAGCTACGACCTGTCTGCAAGACAGATATTTATACTAAATTGTACTTCCGGTTTAGAGAGGTTTTACTGTAGTTAGGCGAATTGTTGTCATGAATGCTAGCAGCCAGTGCTCACAGAAGTGGCCCGCATGAGACTATGAGTATCTAAGTGTATCCTTAGTATCCAAACAGTTTGACGCTGTTAGGAGAAATAAAAGTTAAAAAACACATTCAGCAGGTGAAACAACTGCAGATGATAATTACTTGGCGTTCACTGAGCTGAATCAACTGTTTGTGGTTTATGCTGCAGTGACTAGGATAACATTGCATTCGTGTTCATTATCTTCGTGCGTGTATTCGTTTTTTCAAAAACGATTATACATGTATCCAGTTTAGCCATGGCATGGCCTAACATCTTACTTCAAAAGATATTGAAAGAATAATTCACAGTTGCAAATCAGTAATGTCTTTTTTGCAAAAGGTGCCATAGTAAAAACCTGTCTACAAACGACCTAAAAAGAGAGGTATAGTTTAGCTTGTCTACAAAAAGCCTACTACATTTGGTCGATTGTACAAACTGTCTAAAAACGGCCTGCTAAGAGGGGCCTAACGTTATGTCTATAATACAAATTGTCTACAAACGACCTACTAAGAGGGGTCTAACGTTTGGTCTAGTACAGCCTGTCTACAAACGGACTAGATCTACTAAGATAAGTCTAACGTTTGGTTTTTAGTACAACCTGTCTACAAACGGCCTACGAAGACAGGTCTTGCGTTAGGTCTATAGTGCAGCCTTCTCCAAACGACCTATCAATAGAGGCCAACGTCAGGTCTATATATAGTGCAGTCTGTCTTCTGAGAGAGATCTAACGTTTGGTCTATAATATAACTGTCTAGAAACGGTCTACTAAGAGGGCTCTAACGTTTGGTTTATAGTACTGCCTGTCTACAAACGGCCTACAAAGAGAGGTCTAACGTTTGGTTTATAGCTCAGCCTGTCTACAAACGACCTACCAAGAGAGGTCTAACGTTTAGTCTATAGTTCAGCCTGTCTACAAACGGCCTACCAAGAGAGGTCTAACGTTTGGTCTATAGTACAAACTGTTTACAAACGGACTACCAAGATGAGGCTCAAAGTACTGCCTGTCTACAAACGGCCTACAAAGAGAGGTCTAACGTTTGGTTTATAGCTCAGCCTGTCTACAAACGACCTACCAAGAGAGGTCTAACGTTTAGTCTATAGTTCAGCCTGTCTACAAACGGCCTACCAAGAGAGGTCTAACGTTTGGTCTATAGTACAAACTGTTTACAAACGGACTACCAAGATGAGGCTCAAATTTGGTTTATAGTAAAATACAGTTGAACTTCAAGAGACCGTGCAAATTAGTTCGAGATAACAGAAGTTCGAGCCATCCGATTTCTAACCTGAACAATTTCTCAGGACCACGGCTTAATACAGGTCTAAAGTAATGATGAACGCTCCTGTACGAGCTTTCAGTATTACTTTAGACCTGTATTAAACTGTCACGCGTGTTTCTAGATATCTGTAGCGATACATTTTAGAGCAGTTCTGTATTGTAAGTTTTGGAAGGACTGGACCTTTTGTTCGAGTTATCCCTACGTTCGAGTTATCCGAGTTGGAGATATCGAAGTTCGACTGTATCTCAAAAACATCCTATCAAAAAGGTTTAACGTTAGGTCTTTAGTTAAACATCTCAACAAAAGGACTCTTATGAAAGGTTTAACGTTAGTCTTTAAAACATTACCAGATACACACTCAGATCAGAGGGTTTATATAGGAGCCGTCAGATCAGGGTCTGCTCTGTTTGCTTATGGGATTTAATATATCTTATTCCACAGTTTCTGCAATGGCAAAAAATGTACTTGTTGATGATAACAAATGTAAAAGTTCAGCTAAATAATATTAATATACATAGGTTCAATATTTCTCAAATGAAAGTTCATATGCAAACTATGGAGAAAAGGGATACATGCAGTACAAAGGAATCTCCAACAAAGGATGTTAAATTTAAATAGATGTGCAGGCCATACAGGTATAGATGCAATGTCCCATGCATAACATACGTGTAACCCTTTAGCTGTCAATGTCGCATCTGTGATTACTTATACAAGCGATTTGGGTCCAGCTGTGATGCCGAGAACCTCGCCGTCTCATCACCATCCAAACTGTTTGTTACCGTGGCAATTATTTTTGAAAGAAAATGGGAGAGACGACACATTTTGCAGACGACAGTATTTGGTAGCGAAAGAGTTTACCCGCACTGCAGTTAACACTGCTGTCGTAAAGTGGTTCACATTGTATCGGCCCATTTAATATCTTATACAGATGTGTTCGATAAAGTTTGAAACTGCTCGACTGTGAGTATAATCTTGTGTGGATATATTAGGAATAAGAGTACAAAACGATAGAATGTTATGGGATATGATTATCAAACTGAAACGAATTTGTTTTTTATCATGACGTACTACTAGTAATTGATACCATTTCCCGCATGAATATTCATGTCAGAGATGAGGACCTCATGCATATTTACTGACTTTTATAATTGTATGTGAACATGTGTTGTTTGACCATGAGCATCAGATAAGCAAACAGAGCATATTTTGAGCAGATGGGTCATGCCGACTGATTTAGGTCTACTCTGTTTGTCAAGGTGTAAAACATCTTTATCAATAGTATAGTTAACCCATTCCTTCATATTGATGCCGTTTAAGCCATTCACCCATATTAATGCATTTGAACCCATTCCCTCATACTGATGCCTTTTAATCCATTCACTCATTTTGATATATTTTAACCCATTTTCTCATGTTGATGCCTTTTAACCCATTCCCTCATATGTATGCCTTTTAACCCATTCCCTCATATGTATGCCTTTTAACCCATTCCCTCATATGTATGCCTTTTAACCCAATCCGTCATATTGACACCTTTTACCCCATTCCCTCACATTGTTGCCTTTTAACACATTCCCTCACATTGATGCCTTTTACCCCATTCCCTCATATTGATGCATTTAGCCCATTCCCTCATATTGACGCCTTTTAACCCATTCTCTCATATTGACGCATTTAACCCATTCCCTTATATTGACACCTTTTAACCCATTCCCTCATATCTAAGCCGTTTAACACATTCCCTCACATTGATGCCTTTTAACACATTCCCTCATATTGATGCATTTAGCCCATTCCCTCATATTGACGCCTTTTAACCCATTCTCTCATATTGACGCATTTAACCCATTCCCTTATATTGACACCTTTTAACCCATTCCCTCATATCTAAGCCGTTTAACACATTCCCTCACATTGATGCCTTTTAACCCATTCCCTCATATTGACACATTTAACCCATTCCCTTATATTGACGCCGTTTAACCCATTCTCTCATATTGACGCCTTTTAACCCATTCCCTCATATCTTATGAGGTAATGGGTTAAAAAGTATAAAGGTAAATGGTGGATTAATATAAGGGACTTAGGGTTTCCGTAATGATGTTATCAAGAGGAGGTGGTTGTGGTTATGTTAGTCATTTTAAATAAGACCACGGACACAGGACGTGATACGTAGGCTTGATGATACTGACATTTGGGTAGGGGATCTAAATTTGGGCGTGACCGGGTGGATGGATTTATCGCACGGTCGCTCATAAAGAGGGTAAAGAGGGTCATTTCCAGTTCAAATAGTGTCTTTTGATTACTACCAAACTTTGCAGTACTGCAATGATTTAATATTTTCCCTGTTGAATATTCATGTATTCATGTAAGAATTAATGACATCATGAATACTACGTGTACAGCAGAACCTCTCTATGTGTACAGCAGAACCTCTCTACGTGTACAGTAGAACCTCTCTATGTGTACAGTAGAGCCTCTCTATGTGTACAGCAGAACCTCTCTACGTGTACAGTAGAACCTCTCTATGTGTACAGTAGAGCCTCTCTATGTGTACAGTAGAACCTCTCTATGTGTACAGTTGAACCTCTCTACGTGTACAGTAGAACCTCTCTATGTGTACAGTAGAACCTCTCTATGTGTACAGCAGAGCCTCTCTTAACCATTCTCTTGCTGAATTTAAAAATACATTTCTCCTTCTTTACCCATGCCCTGTTGTATAATTACATATATCTGCACTGTGTACAAGTATTTCGCTATGCAATCAATGCATTGGAGTGCACTGGTTGCACAATCAACTTGTAAATAGTGCAGACCCTGATGAGACAGCTCCTGCAGGAGCTGTCTCATCTGGGTCTTCACTATTTACAGGTAGGTATATTATCATGAATAGCAAGCGAAGGGTTAAGCGGTCGTCAAAAAAGAGGTCTAATGATTGGTCTTTAAGACAGATGGTAGCTTAATGCAGGTCAAACGTAATGCAGAAAGCTCGGATATTACATTTGCCTTGTATTAAGCAACCACCTGTTTTAAACACTTCTATGTTCAATAAACGAGTGGCCACTAAATGTACTACATTTTAACCCTAATACTTCACACCGATCTCGGAGTCATGTCTCCAAGCTGTTTAACACTCGGACAATAGTTAATGATGTGATAATTCATTACTGACCGGTTGATGGATGGAATAATTTAACTGATATAATTAGGTAGACTTAACCCTTTAACCGCCGAAGTCGCATAAATGCACCACGACAAATAGTGCAGTCCCAGATCAGACGTCGCCTTTTCAAGGCAGCGTCTGATCAGGGACTTCACTTTTTTGTCTCATTCTCTATTTCTTATATATCTGCTTTATTCTTTTGAAATTTGCATCTATTTATCTCATTTCCTTATTGTACCAAATGTTTTAACAAAATTTGGATTGCAGATGACAATTAGAAATTTGGCGCCTAAAGGGTTACTTATTCCCCCTATTATGCTAGTCTTGACATGGTTGATATTTACACACTAGATCAACGTGAGATGATGGGTAACTAACTCTGCGGCTGTCCAGATGCCAAGCCGTCAGAGATTTTGGTCGACACTTTTTTGTGTACTTCTTTGTTTTGGAAAAGAAACTGAGCAAACCAAAACCAAATTCAGATGGGCTGACCAGGTGACTTTTAATTAGATTAATATTCATTATGATGTATGAACACAATTAATTTTGGCTGTTACAGAAACTGCATTATTCCAGTTAAGCAAACAGAGCAGACCCTGATCATACTCCTATCGGATCAGCATGATCTGCGTCTATCCTTTTGTAAAAGCGTATAAATGGAATTAAACGTTAAATTGTATATGAAGACTCAAATATGCCACAACAACAGTCCACGGTGTCATGAGACATGAGACATGCGGTCGTGGTGTTTCGGACGAGTACGCACTGTTCGTGTTTGCTTTCTCTCGGACGAGTACGCACTGTTCGTGTTTGCTTTCTCTCGGACGAGTACGCACTGTTCGTGTTTGCTTTCCCTCGGACGAGTACGCACTGTTCGTGTTTGCTTTCTATCGGACGAGTACACATTGTTCGTGTTTGCTTTCTATCGGACGAGTACGCGCTGTTCGTGTTTGTTATCTCCCGGACGATTGTCAAACGTTAGTATTATTCCAGATTAAATAACATGTCATAGATCTGGGTGTGTTTGAAAACGCTCAGATCTCTGTTTTGCTTTTGTAAAATGATACCGTGATAATTATGAATGTTAGACTGAATTAATCAAATATTTACAGAACCCTTAATAGTCCTGAAGTTAACCCCAGGTCTACAGTGAAACGCCAATAAACCAGAACCATATCTTTTGTATAACCTGTCTTAACCCTTTCCTCCATAAAAACTCTTTTTTACGCCTTTGCAAACGGAGTAGACCCAGATCAGACGGCTCATATAGGAGCCGTCTGATCTGGGTCTGCTCTGTTTGCTTATGCTATAACATAGATACGATTCTACAGTTTTTACCAGTGCCAAAAATTCCTATGTCTTTATGCTATTAAAACAACATTATCTAATAATTATTCATGACATCAATATTTCTTATATGAATATTCACGGAGGAAAGGGCTAAGCGGTCATTCATGTATTGAACATAGGATTTTTAAAAGCAAGCAGTTGCTAAAGTCAGGGTCTCTTCTGTTTTCAAATGCGTGTAAAACATTTTGTGTGGGAAAGGGTTAAAAAATACCAATATTGTCATTTCCCCCACCAAGATCTATGTTGCGTTTACTCTTCGATACGATTTTAAAGAGTGGTCGCGACATAAGGTTTGGTGTAGAACTTTAAGGATCTGATCTGTATCCATGACAATGTAATCAATAGAACCTGTCTTAAGCGGTCATTCATTTATTACAGATAGGAGTCTTAGAGAATGTGGTTGTTTAATACAGGGTTAAAGTAATATAGAAGGCTCCTATAGGAGCTTTCTGTATTACCTTTGATCTGCATTAAGCTACCACCTGCCAAACATACCTACAATTAAACCTCCTTTTTGATGGTCGCTTAAGACAGGTTCTATTGTAAGCGCCCGTAAAGAGAATCATTATTAACCCTTTCCCTCATATAAACGTGTTTCACGCATTTGCAAACAGAGTAGACCCAGATCAGACGGCTCCTATAGGAGCCGTCTGATCAGGGTCTGCTCTGTTTGCTAATGGAATTTGAAAGATTTGTTTCTTTACTTTCCAAAATGGCCATAATGTTCCACCTTACATATTTAATTATAAGTACTTTGTCCATGAATATTCAGTATGTATTGAAATTTGGAATAAACACAGAACAGGGAAAGGGTTAAGTGTCACTGGTGCAGGAGGTAGTTTAATAATGCAGGATGAAAGATATACAGAAAGCTCCCATGTGAGCTCTGAAGTATGTGTGTGCTGCGTTAAGCAGTTACCTACTTTGGAAGGCATCATATCTATTGTAGAGAGGATCTAAACGAGTTTGGGTATGAATTATAACTGATCAAGACCGATGACGCAGTACATCTGTATGTATATGGTGTAAACTCATGTTGGACTTTAGGTTTGAAGAAAATACATTACATTTGTATTTTGAAGATGACAATTACCATACAAGGAAACTTACAACAAAGATATTTCGATAGTAGAATACACTAACATTCCTCTAAACCGGAATTGTTGAAGGGAAGAATTTGGATACATTTAGGTAGGTGGCTGCTTAATGCAGTATGGGAGCCAAGCAGAAAGCTTCTTTTGGAGATTTCTTTATGGCTTATACGCTGCATTAAACTGTAATATGTCTGAACTCTCGATGTTGATACATGTACTAATTGGAAGGTCCATCTTAGAGGAGTTTACTGTAGGAACTATGACATTCAGTGTTGACATTTGTAGTTTATGCGAGATATCAATAGGCATAAAACAAACTTTACAAGGAAGTGGTAAATATAAAACCTGTATTGACTATGCAAATGTAAAACACACATTAAAATGTTTGAAGAACAAGAAGGCATAACCATCCAGAAAGTAGAACATTGTTCTGAAATTCTGAAAATTATGCACATGCAAAATGTTTCCTACTTGTGCTAAGTAAGTGGAGAAAGGGAACAGTGGAGAGAGAGATAGAGAGAGAGAGAGAGAGGGGGGGGGAGAGAGATAGACTAAGAGAGATTGATAGAGACAGAGGCAGACAGACATACAGACAGAGGGTTGGAATAAGGTGCGATATATCGACAGAAAGGGACATGAATAGAAGATATAGTGTATTAGAGAGAAAGAGAGAAGTAGGGACGAAAGGAAAATTGGGGAGGACGTGACAGAGATGGAGAGGAAAGATACATATACACAGGGCACATCTTGAAAATGGGATCAGGATGTTTCGTCGTTAAACTTTTACTTTATGAATATTCGTATAAGAAATAAGAATTTTCTATAATATCATATGAACACAGGACGTTTTAGGCACGACAGACACTGTAGTTAGAACTATAGTATTGCATAACCAAACAGAGCAGAGCCTGCACCGTGTCTGTTTGTAAGGCATTTTAACCATTCGCTTGCTGTTCACGTCAATATACCTACCTGTAAATAGTGAAGACCCGGATGAGACAGCTCCTGTGGGAGCTGTCTCATCAGGGTCTGCACTATTTACAATTTGATTGTGCAACCAGTGCACTCCACAGCAGTGATTGCACAGCGAAATACACAGTGGAGATATAAGTAATTATACAACAGGGCATGGGTAAAGAAGGAGAAATGTATTTTAAAATTCAGCAAGAGAAGGATTAAGGCATTTACATGGAGTAAAGGGTTTAAGGCATATCGATTAGTCATTTGTTTTGCGAGTTCTATGTAAAGACACATCAAGTCACTGGATACAGAGACAAAGAGACGTTATAAATCCACTGTTATCGATTTGAATATTAAATACTAATACAGTAAATCTGTCATAAGCGACATTACATTAATTGTACACAACCCAACCCAACCCATCCCAAACCAACCCAACCCAATCCAACACAATCCAATCCAATCCAATCCTATCCAATCCAATACGAAACAAAACATACAATACAATACAATACAATACAATACAATACAATACAATACAATACAATACAATACAATACAATACAATACAATACAATACAATACAATACAATACAATACAATACAATACAATACAATACAATACAATACAATACAATACAATACAATACAATACAATTCAATACAATACAATACAATACAATACAATACAATACAATACTACGATACAATGCAATGCGATGCAATGCGATACGATGCGATACGATAGGTCATAGAAATAATGATATCACTTTAGACAGGCAGCTGCTTAAGGCAGGGTAAACAACTAAGGAAGTTCCTCATTGAGTTTTTCTGTATGATGTTCACCCTGCATTTAGTAGCCACCTATATTGAAACCCGACATGTATGCTGTTTACATAGGATTAACGTCTTTAAACCATTACCTCATAGGCTATGTTTAGACACAACCTCTTTGGATAAATCTACCGAAACGGAGCATTAGCTAGAGAAAAGGGAAATGTTAGAAATGTATAGTTTGAAACCATTGTGATATTTATTACAATGGTTTCACAAAGTGACTTTTACAGGGTCGTCAAAAGTCGTCAATATGAGGGAATGGGTTAAAGGACATTGCAAACATAGTAGACCCTAGTCAAACGAGTCCTGTAGCAGCTTTCTGATCAGGATTTGCTCTGCTTTCTTATGGAATAATATAGATCTGAATCTATATTTTCTGTCAAGGTAAAGACTTCTCTTGTTCATTTCTCATTGTAAAATGTTCCTGGTGTCATTATGTCTTACATGTATATTAATAGAGTAAAGGGATAAATACATGTTTATCCACAATGGAAATTAACATATAAATTAAGGTGGAGAGAGTGAGTATGTACGAGGGAAGGTAAATGGTGTAATCAATATTGTCGTTGAGGAATGATTTATCAACATTTCATATATCTATGACGAATGCACTTTATTTCAAAATATGGGCTTGAGTTTCGGGATTGACAAATGAGTCATGCTGGTGTTTTTTTTGCGCTGACCGGCATGTAAGGATTGACCTTAAATAACTGTTTCCTTGATAGCCACACCCTTGAACGGTTGTTTTTCTAGAACAGTGAAGACCAAGTAGAGCTGTCTGATATGGGTCTGCTTTGATTGTTTAATTTTGATTGTTTAATGTTCTGTCTGGCATTGTTTCATGGGATATAATAACATTTCATTTATTATTACATTCATGAAATAAAAGTTAAACAGAGAGAGAGAGAGAGAGAGAGAGAGAGAGAGAGAGAGAGAGAGAGAGAGAGAGAGAGAGAGAGAGAGAGAGAGATGTATATAGTATAAACGTATTTTTTCATAAAACATTTCATGAAATAGGGTCGGGCCACAAGTTCGACCAACATTAGTTACGCACCCCCTCCCCTCCCTTACAACTTTCTACAGTAAATGTGTCACATGCAACAAAACACATGAAACATAAATAATGCATCAACTATTCTCAACCCTCTACCTGATATCTTATCATATTTTAAGAAACAATGACTTTATTGAACTTCCAATTAACTTACTATATGTATTTATAATGGTACATGAACGAAGTATTGTTTACATGTTGAAAGATAATAGTTATTCTGTTAGTAAATAAGCTGATATAGTAGATCATGGTCAGAGGACTCCTAATGGAGCTGTCTGACCAGGGTATACTCTGCTTTAGAAATATGAGAAGTCCTCTCTCATAGTATAGTAGATGTATATACTCCCATGAGCAAGTAGAGTAAGTCGTAATTAGACTGGTCTAGATGCACTCTATTTGCGAAGACGATATTTGCAAAACTCCTTATTATTATTATGGCGTCTAATTCGCTTCAAATTGATCATCTTAGAATTATGTTGCGACACATGTTATTCGCGGGACTCTGCTATTTTTAAATTACACGAAATGTTAAGTATTTGCATGATTTGAAAATGCACAAATTACGACAAACGATACAATGCCTAATAATAGTTACTGTGGTAACTGTTCTTTTATATATATTAACCCTTTCCCGCATATAGACGACTTCTGGTACATTTGCGAACAGAGTAGACCCAAACAGAGGGCTGCTGCAGGAACCTTTAGGTCAGGATCTACTCTGTTCGTTTTGTACATGTGTTTATATGTTATATATTATATATACAATATATGTTATATATTATATGTACAACGCCATTGATTATGTATCTATCACAGAAATAAGGCATTTAATCAAATAAAACAGTTTACAGTTTTATGGAATAATAGTTGGTGTTTATCATGTTGTGAGTGTGTTCAATGTGGTGTTACATGGTGTGAGTGTGTTCAATGTTGTGTTTATCATGTTGTGAGTGTGTTCAATGTTGCGTTTATCATGTTGTCAGTGGGTTCAACTTGGTGTTTATCATGCTGTGAGTGTGTTCAATGTTGTGTTTATCATGTTGTGGTTGTGTTCAATGGTGTGTTTATCATGTTGTGAGTGTGTTCAATGTTGTTTTCGTCATGTTGTGAGTGCATTCAATGTGGTGTTTATCATGTTATGAATGTGTTCAATATGGTGCTTATCATGTTGTGAGTGTGTTCAATGTGGCGTTTATCATGTTGTGAGTGTGTTCAATGTGGCGTTTATCATGTTGTGAGTGTGTTAAATGTTTATCATGTTGTGAATGTGTTCACTATTGTGTTTATCATGTTGTGAGTGTGTTAAATGTTTGTCTACAAGTTGTGAGTGTGTTCAATGTTTGTCTACATGTTGTGAATGGGTTCAATGTATGTCTACATGTTGTGAGTGTGTTCAATGTTTGTCTACATGTTGTGACTGTGTTCAATGTTTGTTTACATACTGGCTACTGTTTGTATGTACATGTTTCTATTTACATGAAACCCCTCTAAGCCGGACGTTAAATTTAGCATACATATCAGTCTTGGAGATAGATGACAGCTAAATGCAGAGTGAAAGTCACACATTGACTCCTAAAGGAGCTTTTTGCACGACTTTCGCCCTGTATTAAGAAACTACGTGCCTAAAAGTATCTAAATTCTTCGCTGCTAGAATTGCGGTTTACAGCGGTTCTACTGTATTTTCATGTGCTCTCCGTAACAGGTTGAGCTGAATATTATTACGAACACCAACTAAACATAATTATACTCGTACACACAACGTTAAATTAACGTAAACATAACGTAAACATAACGTAAACATAACATAAGCATAACACAAATATAACATAATTATACCGTGTATGTACATACGGTAAACATAACTTAAACATAACATAGATATAACGTAAACATAAAGATTATATAACATGTAACTTTCAGCTCGCCAGGAAGTTATCCGTTGTAAGAAAATGTTACAACTAGTAAAATTATCTCTAGAGTGAATCGTATCTCTTTTGTTTCATTTTAGATTTAAACATAATATATACAGTAAAACTTCTCTAAATCGGATGTTTAATTTAATATTGGTATTGGAGACAGGTGGCTGCTTAATGCAGAGTGAAAGTCATGCAGAAAGCTCCCCTAGGAGAGCTCCTAGCTCATAGGGGAGCTTTCTGCATGACTTTCACTCTGCATTAAGCAGCCTTCTGCATAAATTAAATTCTTCTCTACCAGAATTCCGGCATACAGGGGTTTTACTGTATAAGTATGGTGTGTGAATACATACACAAGAGACCACCAGTACAGTACCTTAAATACAGGGATATGTGTAGTCTCGTCCGTATGTGCGGGTACACTCATCCGTTGCTACGTATTGTCATTTGCAACAAATGTCATCTGCTAAAATGTTCATTCTTGTTAACTTTAGTAATCACAGTATCAAACAGTTTTGTTGCGAGATACCCGGGGTACTTAGTGGGTCCAAATACGCCATTAGCAGCGAAAGAGCTAACCCTTTAGTTGATAGAGGCACGCTTTTGGCACCCTGTGCAAACAGAGCAGACCGAGATCAGATGACTCATATAGAAACCTTCTGATCTGGGTCCGCTCTGTTTGCTTACGGAATTATATAGCGAAGCAACGCTGAGTACATGTATATACTTAAAATAAATATTTATAATGTCATTATTTCTTACATTAATTACAGGGTCGAACGACATTATTTCATGTACGATAAGTAAGATTAAGAAAATATAACAAAAACTGAACGCCTCGATACAGCCTGTCTTTCTTGAATGTCAGTTGTAGGTACATGTACATAATGCATAGCTATGTGGCTTGCTGAAGTAATGTAGATTTGAATAGCCAGAAAGGTACACCGTCCTTTCTTATACGGGTCTAGACAAATGTGACAGATTCGGTTAATATCCGTGACTCAAGGACAGCACGATCACATCTAAAGTTGTCTTATTGACAGGTTGTTAATTGAATTAACGTGTTCAAATAAACTGCACGGATGTTTAAATAGGACAACGGCAATTTGTATTGACTTTCAATTAGCTCTAACGATGACCCCCCTTACAACAACCCTTCCAAAGCTCTACTGTCAATGTCCAGCATTCGTAAATTTGACCAATGCATACTTTCGTGCGTATCCTCCAGAAACAGTAAAAAAGAGGTCTAATTCTAGGTGCTGAATGCAGTAGGTAGCTTAATCCAAATATTCTATCCTTACAGATAAACGTGCGTACTCAAGTACTAAACTCGTCATTTCTCCAAACCCTTTGTTGTGGTTACTCTCCAGAATTGTCTCGTCGAGACGATTCTATCGAGTGGTCACAACATAGGGTTTGGTGGAGAAATAAAGAAGTTATTCTTGAAAATGTTTTAACTCGTGTGTCTTATCTGGAGATCTAACAAAGGTTTCAACACTAAACATTTCTAAACAAATCACTTTGTTCTAGTGAGGGCTTCTTGTCAGTCGACATATTTAAATCTGTGTCTGCTCTGTTTCAAATGCGTAACATGCGTCTTTATCAAGCAATGGGTTCAGATGGCAAGGGCTCCGTGGTATATGTGCATGTAAGAACTGATCTGTGCGTATCAAGAGCAAGTCAACAAGAGCAAGTCACATCAACACAACAAGAAATAGGAGTTTGTTCTTAATATGAAGGAAAACTCTTTTGAAAAGGCGAGCATGTTGCAGTGCTACGCTATCACTTGGCATCACGTCTCATTGTTAGTAACTAAATATGGTCATTGCTGGCCCCTTTACACCTATACTTACAGGCTGCACATGCAAATAGTTTGACCCAGTTACTTGTCGTTTTATTTGGGGATAAAACGTCTGACACACTCATACATGTATCACGATCTATTCTGCTCAAACACTTGTATAATGCAATATTAATGATAGACAGACACATACACATACAGACACATAGGCAGACACGCAGACAGACAGGCAGATAAACATGCATGCAGATAGACAGACAGACAACACAGGCAGACGCGCAGACAGGCAGACAGACACTCAGGCAGACACACAGACAGACAGGCAGATAGACAGACAGACACACAGGGAGACACGCAGACAGGTAGGCAGATAGAAAGACAGGCAGACACGCAGACAGACAGGCAGATAGACAGACAGACACACAGGCAGACACGCACACAGACAGGCAGATATACAGACAGACAGGCAGACAGACAGACACGCAGCCAGACAGGCAGATAGACAGACAGACACACAGGGAGACAGACAGACATACACACAGGGAGACACACAGGCAGACACACAGACAGACAGGCAGATAGACAGACAGGCAGACAGACAGACAGACACACACGCAGACAGACAGTCAGACAGGCAGACAGACAGACAGGAAGACATACAGACAGACACACAGACAGACAGGCAGATAGACAGACAGGCAGACACACAGACACACAGACACACAGACATACAGGCAGACAGATAGACAGACAGACACGCAGACAGACACTCAGACAGACAGACAGACAGACACACAGGGAGACAGACAGGCAGACACACAGACAGACAGGCATATAGACAGACAGGCAGACAGACAGACACACACACACAGACAGACAGGCAGATAGACAGACAGACACACAGGGAGACACACAGGCAGACACACAGACAGACATGCAGATAGACAGACAGGCAGACAGACAGACAGACACACAGACAGGCAGATAGACAGACATACACACAGGGAGACACGCAGACAGACATACAGACACGCAGACAGACAGGCAGATAGACAGGTAGATAGGCAGACACACAGGGAGACACACAGGCAGACACACAGACAGACAGGCAGATAGACAGACAGGCACACAGACAGACACACACACAGGCATACACGCAGACAGACAGACAGACAGACACGCAAACAGACACGCAGACAGACAGGCAGATAGACAGACAGACACACAGGGAGATACACAGGCAGACACACAGACAGACACACAGACAGACAGGCAGATAGACAGACAGGCACACAGACAGACAGACACACATACATACATGCAGATATACAGCCAGATACACAGGCAGACACGCAGACAGACAGGCAGATAGACAGACAGACATATAGACAGACAGACACACAGGCAGACACGCAGACAGACAGGCAGATAGACAGACAGACACGCAGACAGGCAAGCAGATAGACAGACAGGCAGATAGACAGACAGGCACACAGGCAGACACGCAGACAGACAGGCACATAGACAGACAGACACACAGGGAGACACGCAGACAGGTAGGCAGATAGACAGACAGACACACAGACATACACGCAGACAAGCAAGCAGATAGACACACAGACACACAGAGAGACACGCAGACAGGCAGGCAGATAGACAGACAGGCAGATAGATAGACATATACAGACACACAGGCCGACATAAAGATAGTGACAGACAGGCATACACACAGATAGAAAGTCGGACTGACGGACGGGCAGACAGACAAACATGCATTGTAGAAGCAGACAGAGAGATAGATAGAGACAGACAGACAGCATACGGACAGCGAGACAAACAAAGATAGACATACAGACAACAGACAGACAGAAAAACATACACTAACTATTTCTGTCACTGTTCTCATGATAGAAGATGAGGTAATTCAGTAAGAAAACTGAACCCTTTACTACAATAATATTCGTGTACTGAATAATTACTTTATGAATACTAATTAGCTGATGGGTCATAATGACATATAAACACATTCCTGAGTGATTGTCATGACACACATTCTAGAATCTGATCTATAAACTTTTAAAAGCAAATAGAACAGATCATTATCAGCCGGCTCCTACATGCGTCTAAACTGTTTGCATATAAAATATGTCAAAATGCGTCCAAATGAAGTAAGCAAAGGGTTAAGCAGATACTGATGATGTTCATACATGCAACGTGTTTATTTATAATTGACACCTCCGTGACAGGACATCATACCAGCTCTCGTATCATACTATCCTCGTATTGAATAACATTTTAATTGTTCTTTAGCATGCGTAATGTTTTGTGGAGAGGAAAATGTACAATGATGAAAATGATGAATACAAAGTGCGGGACTTGTCTGTTGAATACCAATTTACTGCTAGCAAGTGCAAACATACATTTTTACATGTGTGGAATGGACACCGATGTCATTTAATATAACTGAGAGGTTATGCTGATTTAAATATACATGGCATTTGTTGGATAAACGCATCGTTCTTCTATGTACATGTATATATTTTTCTTAACCTATTACCAAATGAATATTCATGACAGACCCCATCCATTGCGAATATTAATTAAATTATTTACGTATTTAAAACAAAACAAGTAAACAAACGTGAAATCGAATATCTGTAAGCAAACCCTGATCAGATGGTTCCTACAGGAGCCATCTGATCTGGATCTATTCTGTTTGCGACGGCGTCAAAATGCATCTGTATCAAGTAAATGAATAATTCGATATACAAGTAAATTTGGAAAGACTACTTATTCGTGGTATATTTTGTCAGTCCTTTTTCACATAAGTTTCCTTGACTGGACCTGGTTTATCCTGTCGAACATGCCGGAAAGCCATTCACATGATTTTCTGCGATTGGTGAACCTATGAGTACCTTCGCAAAAGTTTGCATCCAGATGGGACGCAGGATAACTCAGTGTCTCATCAAGATCCAAGCTGTTTGACACACCACTTATGTTGTAGAGAGTCAAATGAAGGAAATTAACCATTTCTCTCATCTAAACGTCTTTGCACACATTTGCCGGCCTATGTCAGCCATTTGCCAGCCTATATCAGCATTTTGCCGGCCTATGTCAGCCATTTGTAAGCCTATATCAGCCATTTGTAAGCCTATATCAGCCATTTGCCAGCCTATATCAGCATTTTGCCAGCCTATATCAGCCATTTGCAAGCCTATATCAATCATTTGCAAGCCTATATCAGCCATTTTACAGCCTATATCAGCCATTTACAAGCCTATACCAGGCATTTGCCAGCCTATATCAGCCACAAGCCAGCCTATATCAGCCATTTGCCAGACTATATCAGCCATCACCAAGACTATATCAGCCTATATCAGTAATTTGCAAGCCTATATCAGCCATTTGCCAGCCTATACATTGTATCAGCCATTTGCCAGCCTTTATCAGCCATTTACAAGCCTATATCAGCCATTTGCAAGCCTATATCAGCCATTTACAAGCCTATATCAGCCATTTGCAAGCCTATATCAGGCATTTGCAAGCCTATATCAGCCCTTTACAAGCCTATATCAGTCATTTACAAGCCTATATCAGCCATTTACAAGCCTATATCAGACATTTGCAAGCCTATATCATCAATTTGCAAACATATATCAGTCATTTGCAAGCCTATATCAGCCATTTGCCAGCCTATATCAGCCATTTACAAGCCTATATCAGCCATTTACAAGACTATATCAGCCATTTGCCAGCCTATATCTGGCATTTGCCTGCCTATATCAGTCATTTACAAGTCTATATCAGCCATTTGCCAGTCTATATCAGCCATTTTCCAGCCTATATCAGCCATTTACAAGCCTATATCAGCCATTTACAAGCCTGTATCAGCCATTTGCAAGCCTATATCAGCCATTTTCAATCCTATATCAGCCATTTGCAAGCCTATATCAGCCATTTGTCAGCCTATATCAGCCATTTTCCAGCCTATATCAGTCATTTGCCAGCCTATATCAGCCATTTGCAAGCCTATATCAGCCATTTACAAGCATATATCAGCCATTTACAAGCCTATATCCGCCATTTGTAAGCCTATAAAAGCCATTTGCAAGCATATAGCAGTCATTTGCCAGCCTATATCAGCCATTCGCCAGCCTATATCAGCCATTTACAAGCCTGTATCAGCCATCCATTTGCCAGCCTATATCAGCCATTTGCCAGCCTATATCAGCCATTTGCAAGCCTATATCAGCCATTTGGCAGCCTATATCAGCCATTTACAAGCCTATATCAGCCATTTTTCAAGCCTATATCAGCCATTTACAAGCCTATACCAGCCATTTGCAAGCCTATATCAGCCATTTGCAGGCCTATATCAACCATTTGAAAGCCTATATCAGCCATTTGCAAGCCTATATCACCCATTTGCAAGCGTCTGATTAGGATTTGGTCTGTTTCCCTTTGACATAATATATATATGATTAGATATTGTCTTAGCAGAAAATTCTCATGAAAATCAACATTATAAAACTTCAGCAAATAAATATCCTCGATGCCATTTTTCTTACACGAATGTTGAATAGGGAAACATACTCCCTTGTTTACAGACAAAAAATATTTGGGGCCAAACGATTTATTTATATAGCTTATATTTGGACAGTAATTACTAGCTTAAGCTAACGAATTTATAAACTAATGCACCAGAAAATGATCGCATACTTGAGTTTATACAAAATGTTTAACACAATGATCATGTTTCCTGGAAAATGTTGAAATATTTATTTAGATAAAAAAACCCGGCAACATCAGACGACAACTGCACACGACTATTACAATTTAAAACAAAAAAAGCAGACGACAGTTGATATAAATGATGAAGTGAAGTCAATGTACAGGAATGTGAATAAAAATGACAATAACCCTCGGGCTAAAACAACATGTAACCGTCTCTTAGGACGATCAAAGCGAACTTGATATTTACCTGTACACACAATTTGGATTCTGATCAGACGTAGAGAAATCCCGGCGTCTCATCAACATCCAAACCGTTTGACACCGTTTATGTATTTTAAACGGAAGGACAGAATTTGTGCGACCAAGTCTGATTTGGACAATATTTTATTGATGACAATTTCTCATCGTGCTGATTAAGGATTGATCCTCATCCCGCTAACGGCGACCTGTCTCGCATTATCAAACAGCTTGGATCCAGATGAGACGCCGAGTAACTCGGCATCTCGTCAGGATCCAATCTGTTTGACACTCGGTCAATAGATGTTTTAAAATCTTTATTTAGTCGGAAGTAGTCAAAACTGCAACAATTTCAAATTTAAGCGGACATTATTTTTTACAGCCAGATGAAGGGTTAATAATAAATGCACGTCACTCTTACCTCGTCCTACAGCTTCAGTTTTAGTACGCTTAATCTACCTTTCAGTTATAATGAAACACCCCAATAATTGAACAGTTAACTATTGGCCGAAACCATTACAATTATGCGGGTGATGTATTTATCAAAAATTCAAGAAAATAGATATCACATAGATATCTACATTAATCGTATACAATAGAACCGGTCCTAAGCGGCCATTCATTTTTTGAACACAGAATTCTTAAAACATAGGTGGTTGCTTATTACAGGGCAAATGTATTGCAGAAAGCTCCTACAGGAGCTTTCTGCATTACGTTTGACCTGCACTAAGCTACCACCTGCCTTACACATCCAACATTAGAGCTAGTTTTTGTTGCCGTTGAAGACAGATTCTACTGTACATGTACTTGCGGGGAAATGTTGACATTTATGGCAACCCTTTCTTGTTATGTGCGGAGGATAAATAAAAACCAATCCTGTCCGGTTACTGGCCGTCAATGGGCAGAAATTATCAAACTATAAACAGACTGTCCTGTATTTATTAAAAACGTAGTGAGTGATTCACACCAAATTATATTTCTTATAGGGATAGTATTATTTGGTTTTGTTTGTTGGTTTGTTCGCGTCGAAGAGGATGTCACGAGCACTACAACCAGTATGTACCAGGTGACGTTTTGCTATCTGTATACACATTGACAGTCACTAATTCAGTTAAACCTCTTTGAACCGAACTTTCAGAGAATATGTCTTTAGGTACATGTACAGTAAACCCCCGCTAATGCGACCACCTAAAAGAGGCATAATTCTGGGTGCTAGATGCAGGTGGTAGCTTAATGCAGGACAAAAGTAATGCAGAAAGCTCCTAGAGGAGCTTTCTGCATTACTTTTGTCCTGCATTAAGCAACCACCTGCTTATTAAGACGCCCGTGTTTATTCATTAAGTGGTCGCATTAGCGGGGTTCTACTGTATTATGCTACTTCACCCTTTCCATGTTGAATATTCATACAAGACAAAACGACATTAACTAAATATGTACACATGTATGTCTGACATTGTTGGAAAATGTAGCCGGATCAATCATAATTTCATCAACAAACAGAGCAGACCCTGATCAGACGACCCCAACAGTAACCGTCTGATATGGGTCTACTCTGTTTACAAAGTCGTGAAAAAACGTTTATATGAAGGTAAATGTTAATGCTGGATAAGACTGTCGTAGATAGCTCATTCTTTAGAGATTACTCTGATCATATTTCGAGCAGAGATCAGTTGAGTGCACTGTCTACACTGTTAACTTTATCCCTGTTCACGAGATCCTTGGAGTAGATGGATACAGTGTTAACCCGCCTCAGTGTTTGCTTACGTCCCATTTAACCATTTATCTCATGGAGGTGTGCTTTTAACATTGTCCCTCATATAAATGCCATTTCTCGCCTTTGCAAACAAAGTAGACCCTGATAAGACGGCTCTGCAGGAGCCGTCTGATCGTGGTCTGCTCTGTTCGATGATATAATTATAGCAGATATATCTCAATAACCGCTACCAATATCAAAATATCGTCTGTACATATTTCATTATAAAAATCAGCTAATAAATATGCTGTTGTTATTTTGTACATGGTAATGCTACAGTAAAAGTATTAACCCTTCGCTTGCTATTCGCGTGAATATACCTACCTGTAAATAGTGAAAACCCAGATGAGACAGCTCCTGCAGGAGCTATCTCATCAGGGTCTGCACTATTTACAAGTTGATTGTGCAACCAGTGCACTCCACAGCAGTGATTGCACAGCGAAATACGTGTACACAGTGCAGATATATGTAGTTATACAACAGGGCATGGGTAAAGAAGGAGAAATGTATTTTAAAATTCAGCAAGCGAAGGGTTAACGTGTTTTCAGGGTAGACCCGGGTCATGTCTTGCCCTGGTTGACTGTGAAATATTATAACCATGGTCCACAGTTCCTGTCTTCATTTACCGCTATAGAAATATTATAATATTCATGTTGTTAATATTTCCTACATGCATATCCATGAAGCAAAGGGTTAAAGCAAGGAAATGGATAGGTTAAAGGTCCAAACCTGCAGGCTACAGCAACTTCTCCATCTCTTCCACCCCTCCACCCACTCAACCCCTTAGCACCCGCCATCCCAACAAGTCAAGTCAAAGTCAAAATCATTGTATTCGGCATAACATGATACATGTTTGTTGCCTTACACTAGGCGGTTGATAAACACATAAAAAGAGCATTAAGGAGAGAGTGGACATTGCTTTCAAATAACAGGGAGAGTATTACTGGTAGTAGAAAAGTCTAGATAAACCAATTTGTTACGTGGCCGCGCATCAGCATTGATATCCAGTTTGGTTACAAACCTGTTTTTGTATTTTTCTTTTAATTTGAGAAAAAGATGTATTAGATATTCATGTCATAATCTGAAAGAAAACTATGATTCAAATATACTGAACTTTAATCTGTGTTCTTAACAACATCGGATCATGCTCCGGTATAAATGCACCCCACTCCTTATAAGATATACCGTAACATTATTCGAGGGAAGTGACCCCCTTCTAAATATAGACTATTTAGCAAGAATATTCTCCCATACTGACAACAGAGACAAAGAGAAACAGAGAGAGAGAGAGAGAGAGAGAGAGAGAGAGAGAGCGAGAGAGAGAGAGAGAGAGAGAGAGAGAGAGAGAGAGAGAGAGAGAGAGAGAGAGAGAGAGAGAGAGAGAGAAAAAGATTGCTTAAAACTTAATTACGTAATCTGTCAATTAGAATTTCGAAACTACCAAATGGAACCCGTACAAAAATGTATGTACATGTACATAATTTATTATATAAAACAAGCCAATCGGACCATTTCCAAAGCAGTCAGTTTGAAACAAAATGAACAGTCGGTACAGATATTTTGTACATGTAAAGATGTTTTACCTTCATGGGTTTATTGATGTATAGTTCGATTTTGACCCGTGAGCTGTGACCTTTAGGACGAGTCCGCCCGTAGAGGTAAAACGCGTCACAAATCATGTATTTGTTCCGGAGTTTAAAAAAAAGTCAAACAACTAGGTCTGACGTGTCAAAGGTCAGCCGAGTCCATGTTTTAGGGAGAGCAGCATTCCGCATGTTCTCGGACCATTTGTTTTTAAACAGACGACTTTAGTATATAAGATAAAATGAAGGCGGAATTGTTGTCAGCAGTTTAGCGCAGTGGGTAAAGTCTCGGTACGCAGAAGGCATTGCGAGAGTAGTTTTTTTTTATTAAGTGTGGGTTCGAATCCCGTGTCGACCTTAAACTTTTTTAATCTTCAATGAATTGTAAAGTATTATTTTGTCATAGTGTATAACTGTAATGGCCATTTATGCACATGTTCGTCAATGTTAGGGAAGGGTGCCTTTGTTTGAGCTCGAGCCCTATATTAGCCATATTTTCAAAAATAAATCGATGCTAAAATATCAATATCAATATAAATTTTAGCAAATGTCTTGTACATGTGGCTTCTTAATGCACAACAAAACCAATGCTTTTAAGAGGACTTCCTGCATTACGTGTGTTTCCTCAATTATGCTGCCGCCTGCCTTAAAGGCCAACAATGACTTATTTTTTGGGTTTCCGGTTTAGATATGTTTCACCATATAACAATGAACTATACGATGGTTGGAATAAATTGGAAATAAAAGAATACCCCCCCCCCCCGATACAAAAGAAAAGGGTAAAAAATCCATCAAAATATAATACTAAGTAATTATAGGATCCTTAATATTTTTAGCAAAAAATATGTTTTAGGTTGATGCGAGACTCGAACCTGCGCCAAATAAAATTGTCGCCGATTGTATACTTCTTTCTAGCCATACGACTTATCCACTACGCTATGTTTCCGATAACTAATGAGCTTATTGTTTATACCTATAACTAAACCCTCTCTTTTTAAAAAAAAAAAGCAAACATGTGGATATCCGATATGCTGATCTCCCTTAAAAATGGACTCGGCTGACCTTTGACACGTCAGACCTAGTTGTTTGACTATACCAAGTGTAGTGCGCTTGTTTACATTGTATTATTTGCAATATCCCGAAATGGGTCGGGTTGATCATCTGTCGCGACAGATAATTTAACGCTATAACTCTGTAAATAGTCATGCAAGAACTGATAACGTCGTGAACGGTGTATAGCGACACTGTGAACACTGCCAATTTTATCATGACAGAAAGTATAGAATCAGATATCTTATCTCAACAGCAAACAGATCAGACCCTGACCAGACATCTGATCTACAGGAGATATCTGATCTGGGTCTACTTTGTTTTCAAACGTGTTAAATGACCTCTCTTTGGTATAACGAGTTAAGAATGATGTAGTGATGATCTGTCTGCCGACCATGTCGTTTGCAAACGTTATACTCACTGGGGGCCACTACGTATTATCATCAAACGTTTTGCTACGGCAATTTATATGGGTATTTTAGACCAATTGTTTTCCTACGAAGTCAGTGTATATATTAGGAAATGTTTTCCTACGAAAACAAAGTTGTTGCCTTCGTAGAAAACAAATCTATTATAATACCTATATAAATTATCGTAGCAAACCATTTGATAATAATACGTAGTTGGCCCCCAGTGATACTTTTATTACTTGTTGTTTTTTCACTGGATTGTACATATCAAATGGTATGGATCGGAATCAGAGGTACATGTACAGTTACACATTGTCTGATTTGATCCGAGCTTGTTTTTAATTGAGCCAAACAGCTGTACAACAATGAGTGGTTAAATGCAATACGAGAATAGAGCCAAACAGCTGTACAACAATGAGTGGTTAAATGCAATACGAGAATAGAGCCAAACAGCTGTACAACAATGAGTGGTTAAATGCAATACGAGAATAGAGCCAATCAGCTGTACAACAATGAGTGGTTAAATGCAATACGAGAATAGAGCCAAACAGCTGTACAACAATGAGTGGTTAAATGCAATACGAGAATAGAGCCAAACAGCTGTACAACAATGAGTGGTTAAATGCAATACGAGAATAGAGCCAAACAGCTGTACAACAATGAGTGGTTAAATGCTTAAATGCAATACGAGAATAGAGCCAAACAGCTGTACAACAATGAGTGGTTAAATGCAATACGAGAATAGAGCCAAACAGCTGTACAACAATGAATGGTTAAATGCAATACGAGAATAGAGCCAAACAGCTGTACAACAATGAGTGGTTAAATGCAATACGAGAATAGAGCCAAACAGCTGTACAACAATGAGTGGTTAAATGCTTAAATGCAATACGAGAATAGAGCCAAACAGCTGTACAACAATGAGTGGTTAAATGCAATACGAGAATAGAGCCAAACAGCTGTACAACAATGAATGGTTAAATGCAATACGAGAATAGAGCCAAACAGCTGTACAACAATGAGTGGTTAAATGCAATACGAGAATAGAGCCAAACAGCTGTACAACAATGAGTGGTTAAATGCAATACGAGAATAGAGCCAAACAGCTGTACAACAATGAGTGGTTAAATGCAATACGAGAATAGAGCCAAACAGCTGTACAACAATGAGTGGTTAAATGCAATACGAGAATAGAGCCAAACAGCTGTACAACAATGAGTGGTTAAATGCAATACGAGAATAGATATACAGTAGAACCTGGCTTGACCCTTTATCTCATATAAACGCCTTTTCACGCATTTGCAAACAGAGCAGACCCAGATCAGACGGCTCCTATAGGAGCCGTCTGATCAGGGTCTGCTCTGTTTGCTAATGGGATTTGATAGATCTGTTTCTTTAGTTTCCAAAATGGATACAATGTCCAACCTTACAAATATTTTATTATAACTAGTTTGTCCATGATTGTTCAGCAGGCATTGAAATTTTGTCTAAATATTAAACGGGTAAATGGTTAAGCGGTCAGTCATTTATTGAGCATAGTATTCTTAAAAGTGGGTGGTTGTTTAATGCAGGACAGGAGTATTGCATTAAGCTTCCACCTGCCTAACAGACCCATAATTTAACCTCATGTTGATGGCTGCTTAAGACTGATTCTGCTTTAGATACACCACGACTTGAAACTGTGATAACCATTTCAAACACTTTGGATTCAGATGAGAATTACTCGCCATCTCATCAGGATCAAAACAATACTATCCTCTGTGTTTGACACTTCTTCTATAAATAAACGTAAATATATACAGTATAGCAAGGCCTATCCGACAAACGTTGTATGATAACCGACAACCTGCTTTAACCCCGGTGTTTATCCATGTATGAAATAATAACATCATGAATATTTATAAGCTGAATGATATAAAAATACCATATGTACACAGGATTGCATGGTATTGGTCGAATCTTTATAATCAAATATATTGTAATTTCATAAGCAAACAAAGCAGACCCGGATCAGACGGATAATATAAGACACGTTTATATGAAAGAAATGTTTCATAAACCAACAACCTGTTTTATCCGACATTCTCAGCTAGTACTCATAGATATTCTTGTAAGAAATAGTGGCATCACCGTTAAATAAGATTGATTGTTATAATAGCACATGGACAAAGAAAGTTTTAAACAAGAAATAACTGCATAATGTATAATCAGATCTATACTATGTCATAAGTCAACAGGACAGACCCTGACCAGACGGCTGACCCGGATCTTCTCTGTTTGCAAAGGCACATGAAGGTGTATTATTAAATTAAAATGTTAAGAGTATTTATTAGAATTAGATCGATGTTTATTATGGCATATGAATGAATATACAACATTTTGGTCATGGCATCATCTATGTAAGCAAACAGACCCTTGCTAGACGAGCAAACCCTTGCCAGACAATCCCTACACGAGCTGTCTGGTCTAAGTTTACTCTGTTCGCAAATACAAAACCATTATCATCGTCATCATCATTATAACCATGGTGATGATGATCATCAATGAAAGTGTTCCATTGATTGTAAAACAAATAGTACATGTATGTGGCAAACATATCTTGATTAACCCCGGTGTACACGTACAGTAGTTACACCATGGCAATGTGGGAGCATCCGCTACCATTAGAAATCACGACCTCCCGAGTGTGGGGCGGATGCTATATACGGGTAATCACTGAGCTAACGGGCTAATATAAGCGTGGCTAATCAATACCCTTTGTCTCTGTCCAGGTTTCGGCAACGTCTGTGAATGGCAGTTTTGCAGACATCAATGGTGATGCTAGCGGAACTAAGAGCAAGGACGATGACGTGATTGAACGAGGGGAATGGGGTAGCAAGTGGGAGTTCATTCTTTCCTGCATAGGGCTGTCTGTGGGGCTTGGCAATGTCTGGAGGTTTCCCTATTTGGCGTACAAATACGGAGGAGGTAGGTTGAGACCCGATCATTAATTTGTTACAGTAGAACCTGTCTTAATTCTTCGCTTGCTGAATTTTAAAATACATTTCTCCTTCTTTTTGCCCATGCCCTGTTGTATAATTACATATATCTTCACTGTGTATACGTATTTCGCTGTGCAATCACTGCTGTGGAGTGCACTGGTTGCACAATCAACTTGTAAATAGTGCAGACCCTGGTGAGACAGCTCCTGCAGGAGCTGTCTCATCTGGGTCTTCACTATTTACAGGTAGGTATATTGACGCGAATAGCAAGCGAAGGGTTAAGCGGCCATCCATGTATTGAAGAGGAGTCTTAAAAAGCAGGCGGTTGCTGAATACTTCTTTTGATCTGCATTAAGCTACCACCTGACTTACAGACCAATACTTAGACATCTTTTCAATGGCTGGCCAGCCATGTATTGAAGACAGGAGTCTTAAAAAACAAACGATTGCTTAATGCGGGGCAATAGTAAAGCGGTAAGCTCCTGTAGGGGTCCCTGCATTATTTTGACCTGTTTTAAGCTATCATCTGCCTTACAGGCCACCCATGATTAGTCTTTGTTTATGGCCCCTTAAAATAGGTTCTATTTTCTCTATGTTTTCTATTTCACGACAACTGATATAATGTAGATAGATCGGTACATGTGTCTGTTCAAAGTATTTGGTTGCTTAACGCTTGATCTGTTGAAGATTCATGTAAGACATAATGACATCATTAAAGGGGATGTCCCTACATTTGACGCGTTTCATAAACACTTAAAATATACAAAACTCATTTGTTTATATGCTGAAAAGTAGTATATCGCAAAAAGCCCCATCTAATTACCGTTTATAATGACAAAACATCCATGTGTTTGATTCGCCGATCCCGGTTTTACTCCCCGATGTTTCAGTTTTATTCGGGTTTGGTTTTAGTTTCGTAACTGTTCGCCCTATTCGCGATTCTCCGACCACTTCCGAGAAAGCTCGTATTACGTAAACAATGGAGGGATCGGGTGATCATCGGCAAAACGCGGAAGAACTTAACGGAAAATGCCGATAATATTGTGTTGTGAACAAAAATTATCAGTATTGATGAAATCGGTTTATTTGTATTACAGGGGCATTTTTCGATATAAGTTCAAATTGGGAACCTTCATAATAATGATAGAGTATAACAAATACCAAGTGTTATGATATTATTGAAAATATGCGATCATTGTAGGGACTTCCTCTTTAACACAGAGAAGGATTAATAAAAAAAAATAAAAGATGACATAAACGTGGGTTCTGTTTATAAATGTCAAATGTTGATAAAAATAATAGATGACATAAATGTGGCGTAAAGACGATAATAAAACCCATTTAATTTCCAATTAACCACCCTTGTCTTGCTCTAAAATAATGTCTGCTGTATACATGTAACTGATCTGCTACATATTTACAAATACATGTATACGATTCGTTAAGGCGATGGAACTATTGACAGAGTGGTATTGCGTCTCGTCTGGGTCCAAGACGTTTTCAAATGCAAGTTCAGTCGCACTTAGCGGAAAAGAATTGACTGGTACAAAAGGCATCTATAAGAATATTTAAATGTCATTGACTGCTATCAGCTTGAAGTCCTAGTCCTAGAACGCAGTCACATACGTATACATAGGTCAATATATACGTATAGAGAGAAAAGTGCTACAGAGTTCTTGAACCTAACATGAAAACAAATATCGCCACCTGAGTGCAACAACTCAATTAGTTATAACTTATATATATTTATTGAGTTCATACTCTATATCTGTAACTATATACATGTACACGCAAGTCGTATCACTATACACATGCATGCATATGTACCGCAAACACTATATTCTTTAAAAATGCATTTACGTACTTTTTATTTGAATCGTGTTTTGATCTCAGATGTGGAAAATGATTAAGACAAAGTTTTGCACAAAGATTTAACCCTTTTACCCCATAGAGAGGCTTTTATAGAGAGGCTTTTATAGAGAGGCTTTTTCACGTGTTTGCAGACATATTAGATTCAGATCAAACATGCATATGTACCGCAAGCACGATGTTATTTAAAATGCATTTACATATCTTTATTTGAATCGTAATTTGATCTCAGATGTTGAAAATGATAACAACAAAGTTTTGAACAACGAGTTACATGTAACCCTATAACTCTATAGAGAGGCATTTTGACGTATTTGCAAACATAGTAGATTCAGACCAAGTTCCCGTCTGATCAAAGTCTTCTCTGTCTACTTACAGACTATGTAAGCTCTGATGCTATATTATTTGGCATGTTTATGTATTCATTTGGTCTATAAAACAATATAGTTAGGTAAAGTTCATAATGGGTCGAGTCAGCCATACATACTGAGTTCTGTATGGCTTATACTCTTTCAAACATGTCGTTCTGTTCACCATTTAACTTCAAAATGACGCATATTTAATCATTTTCAAACAGAGCGGATCCATATCAGACAAATATTATGTCCCTTTATTTGTCAGGTTGTCTCTTATTTACATGTATATACAGTGATTACACCCCGTATTTTTGTTGGTTGTCTGTCTTTTATATACAGTGATTACGCCCCTCTATGATTATGCCCTTTTATTTGTTAGGTTTGTCTGTCCTTTATATACATTGTACACTTATGTTCTTCTATTTTTCAGCGGCTTTTCTTATAGCCTACCTGATCCTACAGATTTTTATTGGTAAACCTATGTACATGATGGAGCTTGTTATAGGACAGTACTCGGGCCGAGCTCCTACAGCCGTGTGGAGCATGAACCCCAGTGCCAAAGGTAATCATGTGACCTATTGTTTCACTTTGAAAACATAAGCGCTCATTTTTAAACATTTACTCCTCAAATACGCATTTTTACGCATTTGATTATAGAGTAGACCCAGGTCAGGTGCATCTTATTGATCCGGATCTGCTTTGTTTGCATATGAAATATATGAAAATCTGTACAGATTCTGTCATTAACCCTTCTCTTGCTGAATTTAAAATACATTTCTCCTTCCTTACCCATGTCCAGTTGCATAATTACATATATCTTCACTGTGTACACGTATTTCGCTGTGCAGTCACTGTTGTGGAGCGCACTGGTTGCACAATCAACTTGTAAATAGTGCAGACCCTGATGAGACAGCTCTTGCAGGAGCTGTCTCATCTGGGTCTTCACTATTTACAGTTAGGTATATTGACGTGAATAGCAAGCGAAGGGTTAACAATTTCCCTGTTCTATATTCAGTAATACGTCACTAAAGGGACCCCACAAAAAGAGGGATAAAACACACGCCAGTGTAAAACTTATTATTACTAATAATCATAACGCCATTATGTATCAAATGATTATTCGCGGAGTGAAGGATTAACCCTCCCGCCATAGATACCTCTTTTCGCAACTTTGTAAACAGACTAGACCCAGGCGGCTCCTGTACATAATGATGAAACCAGGTCAGAGGGTTCTGCTAGAACTCGTCTAATCTGGATGTACCAGGTCAGAGGGTTCTTCTAGAACTCGTCTAATCTGGATGTAGCAGGTCAGAGGGTTCTTCTAGAAGGCGTCTAATCTGGATGTACCAGGTCATAGGGTTCTTCTAGAAGGCGTCTAATCAAGGTCTACACTGTTCGCAAGTGCCTGTACAGTAAACCCCCTCTAAACCAGACGTCCAATTCTGTATATACATCGGTGTTTGGAAAAGATGGCAGCTTAATGCAGGATGAAAGTCATGCAGAAAGCTCTTCTAGAAGTCATTTTCATGACTTTCACCCTACATTAAGCAGACATCTGTTTAAAAGTATGTTAATTGTTCTCTACTAGAATTCTTGTTTAAATGGTTTTACTGTATACTGGTTTTCCGCATTTCAATAATTAACTCTACGCACGATAAGTAATTGTAGGTCTTCAAATAAAACACATGTCATGTGATAAAATGACCAGGGTGGTTGTTCTTTTTTCTTTCCATTTGTCCAATAGTAGATACAGCCAGAGTATCATATATTCTGGATCCTGATGAAATACCGATTTTTGAATTCAAACAATTTGCAAAGGCCATATAAAGGGTGTCTTCTATGGAGGCGAATGCAATTAGTTAGTTTAAGTTAGGTTAACCGGAGTATTGTTTTATTAATCATCTAGATGTTTGTCACTCTAATCATAATGTGTTTTGATATATATCTTATAGTTGTGTTTGTACTAACATTTCTGTCTAGCAAACACGATACGATATTTTGATTTGAAACTTGCTATTATTTAATTTGCAAGATGAATTTGAATGATACATATCTTTAATCAATATTCATGTGGAAAGAATTTGAAATTTTTTTCTGTTTCCGTTTGTTTCAGGTATTGGGATATCCATGGCACTGATTTCTCTGGTTGTTGCCGTGTATTATAACGTGATCATGGCCTATACACTCTACTATTTCTTTGCATCTATGCAGGGGACACTACCGTGGACAGTTTGTAAAGATGTAAGTTCTTCTTTCTAATATGAGGTTGTCGTTCTTTACCTATACTTTGCCTTTACAATGGATACGCAACGTACTCTGCTTAGGGTTGCCAGTCTTCATCTTTCATTGCTGGAAGAGCGCTCCTGAATTATATGGCACACTTCAGACCAGGGTTGTGCCAAGAAAACTACAGTCCATGTACTTTATTTTTAACTTGGTTTGCTAAAGAATCCGATCTCTAATGTTTCCCTGTACAACAAAATAGTAAAACCAAAACGGTATTTTAAAAAGGCGGACTATTCATACAGTGTCAGGTCAAACCTTACCGACAATATCAAGCATAAACCTTGTCATGTTGTATAATTCGTATTTGTTTGCATCCAAAGTCCCAACCCTATTTAAACCTTTCCTTACCATTAACGTATGGTACAAACAAATGTGGATTTTTTTTGTTGTAGGAATGGCTGCCTCTAGGCTGCACTGAACAGACCACCGCGAAACTAGAGGAGTGCACGGGAAATGCGACCTTTGACATGACCTTACCTAAGTGCCTGTGTACGAAGAATTACACGTTTGACTCGATGCTTGCCGTCAACTGCACGAATACGTCAAATGTGGCCGTGGCGCAACTATATTTCGAGTTAGTATGGATTAGGTTAACACGATCCTCTTGTAAAATCATGTCAGCTTACATGAATATTCATGACAAGAATAATAATATTATTGAATATTAATTAGCTTTCGCCCTGGTTAAACAGTTTTATCAGATCTGTATAATTGCATAACTCCTATAGTGCCGTATGATCTGGTTCTACTCTGTATGCAACTGTGTTAACCCTTCGCTTGCTAAATTTTAAAATACATTTCTCCTTCTTAACCCATGCCCTGTTGTATAATTACATATATCTTCACTGCGTACACGTATTTCGCTGTGCAATCACTGCTGTGGAGTGCACTGGTTGCACAAACAACTTGTAAATAGTGCAGACCCAGATGAGACAGCTCCTGCAGGAGCTGTCTCATCTGGGTCTTCACTATTTACTGGTAGGTATACTGACGTGAATAACAAGCGAAGGGTTAAAATGCGTATCTACAGAGTGAAGGGTCAAACCCAGATCTGTGGCCAATTTTACTCCGATTGTTTAGAAGTTTAGAGAAACTGTTCCCCGATTGTCAAACAGCTTGCGTTGGTTAGTAATGATTCCTTCAACTCGTATTATACTATGCGTTGCATCAGAATTTGAACTCTTTGACACCTCTCTTATTATATATGTTTGTTAGACAGTGTACTCTGAAGTTTTAACAGACGAAACTGTTTACAGCAGAGGTCCAGATAAGATGCGTAAGTTAAAACATTTTCCACCAAACCCTCTAAGTGACCACTCTTTAGTTTTCAAAACTTGGCCACAACGTGGGATTAGGTAGAGAAATGACGATTTTAGAATTTGAGCACGCACCTTTATCTGTTGCTCTGAAACTTTACAGATGAAACTACTTTAGCAGCACAATAGATAACCAGGCTTACTACATCGAAATCTGTATTGGTATTTTTCAGTAACACTGTCATACAGAAGGCCCCTGGTCTTGATCCTGAGGACGTCGGAGCCCCTATTTGGCAACTGTCCCTGTGCCTGCTCCTTTCGTGGGTCGTTGTCGTCCTATGTCTCATCAAAGGAGTCAAGTCCTCTGGAAAGGTACTACTTGTGTCCCCTACTTAAGAATGTCTTTGACTCCGCAGTTGCTACCTATACATGTAACTCATAGCAACTTAACATGGCTTATACTATAGACTCATTATGATCAGACGGCTCAAACAGAAGTCGTTAGATCTGGATCTACACTGAATGCAAAAACATGAAAATACGTGCCTGTCTGTTGAAGGGTTAGAACGCAATTTTCTAGTAAACGAAACGAACACTGCTATATACGAAAACCAAATTTAGGCTTTACAAACACTTTATGCAAAACAATGTTCTACCGCATTTCAAACACATCGTTTCATCAGGTTTGTCATCCAAGAGAGTCTGTAATTCTGTTTTGATTGTGTTTGTTTGTGTTGATTAACGCCCGTTTCTGCTTACGATGGGCTAATTTGACGCACCAGAGAGAGGTGAGAGGATACAGAGAAGCCCAGACGCGATGCCCTCCTCTTATTATTGACAAAGTCTCATTGGCTCCTTTTAGATGCCAAGTGTAAAGCTCTGATGCGTCGGACCTTGGTTTATAGTTTGTTTTGGTGACCAGTTGTTTTCGTATGGAAGGTCTCAGATGCTCTATTGTACATTGTTTTTCATATGGTTCACGTTTATTCTACACGTCTATCCTTACACGCCTATTCTACACGCATACTATTACACGCCTATTCTTATACGCCTATTCTACAGGCCTATTCTCACACGCATATTATACACGCCTATTCTTACATACATTTTCTACACACATATTCTACACGCCCAATCTTACATGCCTATTCTACACACCTATTCTTACACGTTTATTCTACACGCCTATTCTACACGCCCATTTTACACATGTAGTATATACACCTCGTTTAACACCGCTTTATTCGGCGTCTCATCTCGATCCAAACTGTTTGCATAATATAGAGCAGTCCTGGGTCTACTTTGTTTACAAAGACATGGGATTTAAAGGGTTAATAATGGTAGTTTTACATGTGTAATTTGTCCCAGCGAAGTGTACATTATTTGCTACGCAAACAGTCACAATAATTATTTTTAGTTTAATCATATCTTATTGCTTGCCTTTTTACATAATTACAATATTACATATTCATACATAAGTATAAAGCAATAGCAAAAGGGTTGGACCACAAGTTATTACAACATTAGAACCGGACCTTCCCATTATTAGAAACGGTCCTTCTCCTTCCAATAATTATTGATCCAGTCAGACAACAAGAAAATAATGCAAACGTAACTGAAACAATTTATAACATTTAATCAATTTACATTTAAAATACCTTACTGGTTCCTCAAAGTTGTATTTAAACACTGTTCCTGATTTTGCAACGTTATGTTGTAAGTACCCCCGTATTGTTTCCGAGGTGACGATGACTACTCTGAATGTCATTTGAACCAATCATGTTTATTGTTGTAACGTACGCAATGTTGACTCTTCTGTTGAATTACACTGAACCATAGACAATGAGAATGTTTTGACCCTTTACTCCATACACCTTTGTAAACAGAGTAGACGCAGATTAGACGAATCCTATAAGAGCTGTCTGATCAGGGTTCGTCTGTTTGATTATAAGATACAGTAAACCCCCGCTAATGCGACCACCAAAAAGGGGCATAATTCTGGATGGCAGAGGCAGGTGGTAGCTTAATGCAGGACGAAAGTTATGCAGAAAGCTCCTATAGGAGCTTTCTGCATAACTTTCGTCCTGCATTAAGCAACCACCTGCTTTAAACGACACCAGTGGCTGGTTATTAAGTGGTCGCATTAGCGGGGTTTCACTGTAATGTAGATATGACCCTACCGTTTCTGCCATGGCTAAAGTGTCCATGTGGTGTTATAACTATTGCTCTGCTTAATATTCATGATGTCATTATTTCTTACATGAATATTCATGGAGTAAAGGGTTAAACACTAAATCGCCATTTTAACACTAAACCCTTTAGTCCCCATTTCTTCACTATACAGTAAAACCCCTCTAAACTGGATTTGGAGTAGACAAGAATTTATATATTATGAGTCAAGTGGCTGCTTATTGCAGGATGAAAGTCATGCAAAAAGCCCATCGATGAGCTTTCTACATGACTTTACTCTGCATTAAGCTGCAACCTGTCTCCAAGACCGATGTTTATATTAAATTGAATGTCCTGTTTGGAAGGATTTTCTTTAATAGATTGGAATATTTTCAGGTTGTTTATTTTACTGCCACCTTTCCGTATGTCATATTGCTGATTCTTCTGATCCGGGGTTCAATGTTAGATGGCGCGATCGACGGGGTGAAATATTTCATCATTCCTGAATGGGAAAAACTGAAAGACATTGAGGTATGTGTGCTGTAACTCATTACTCTGTAGATACACCTACACGACTTTGCAAATAGAGAAGACAAAGATCATGCAAGTCCAATGAGACCCGTTTGATCAGAGTCTGTTCTGTCTGCTTATGAAGTAATATGGACCTGGTTCTACAGTTTATTTCATGGCAAAAACTGCATGTTTCAATATGACATTTTAAAAACGAATGTACAGTTGAACTTCGATATCTCGAACTTCAAGGGATTATATAAATTAGTTCGAGATAACAGAAGTTCGAGTTATCCGATTTATAACCTGGACAATTTCTCAAGTTCATAGCTTAATGCAGGTCTACAGTAATGCTGAAAGCTCCTGCAGCAGCGTTCAGCATTACTGTAGAACTGCATTAAGCTGTGAAATTTGTTTCTAGGTATGCGTATTGATACATTTTAGAGCAATTCTGTATTGAAAATTTTTGGAAAGACCGATCTTTTAGTTCGAGTTATCCCAAAGTTCCAGTTATCCGAGTTCGATATATCGAAGTTCAACTGTATTTAATATCCATAGTGTCATAATTTCTGACAGGAATAGTAATGAAGTAAAGGGCTACATCAGTTTACATGTACTACTATGCATTATTGTTTGCCTATAACTTGTTCCACTTGCTGTCTCAAATCCCTTCTATGTACACGAGTACCTTAAGTGTACATTTACCATGATATGCTCATGTTTCTTGAATCAACCGCTTTTTTCTAATAGTTTACTGTCACCATAGCAACATATAACTGTTTTTTTTTATTCTAGCACTCTATGCATTGACTCCTTCATGATAAGAAGGTCGCATATTCGATCTCGGGTCGCAACATAGCCCGCTGCCAGTATAATTAGAGTTTGGTTGTATGTGACACGATGGTATATGTCTACGACAATCTATCGCAGTGTGATAGCAATACACTTGTCCCTAGTAGACACACTATTTCGTTATAACTGAAACAGTGGTGATGGTACGTTATACACACGCATACAAAACACACCCGAGCACATGATTTAATTACTACCTGTCATTTACCTTGCAGTTGTGGGTGGCTGCTGCGGGCCAGATGTTCTTTTCTTTGAGTGTTTCGTTTGGTGGAATCATAATGTTTGGTAGCTACAACAAGTTCAAAAACAACGTTTATGGGTAAGTCTTCCGCGATATATCATGCTGTATATCCCATTGTTATATATTCAATTTAACACTTCACTATCACAAACAATTTGGATCCAAGCTGTTTGCAAATGTCATAACACATTAGTCAATAGTACTGATAGGGTTAAAGCTATGTGCGTATTCCATTGCTTACCAGTCTTCAGTTGACCATTCCTCCCATGACTCTTTATGTGGGAAATAATGACATCATTAATATGTATTAACTTAACCCTTCGCTTGCTATTCGCGTCAATATACCTACCTGTAAATAGTGAAGACCCAGATGAGACAGCTCCTGCAGGAGCTGTCTCATCAGGGTCTGCACTATTTACAAGTTGATTGTGCAACCAGTGCACTTCACAGCAGTGACTGCACAGCGAAATACTTGTACACAGTGAAGATATATGTAATTATACAACAGAGCATTGTTAAAGAAGGAGAAATGTATTTTAAAATTCAGCAAGCGAAGGGTTAATGTTTAAATGGTGTATGTATAGTAATGTATACAGGATATTTTAGCAATGGCAGAAACTGTAGGATCAGTCCTATATAATCCCATAAGCAAACACTGTAAATGAGCCTTGTCTGATCGTAGTTCACTCTGATTGTAACGTCGTGGAAAGACGTTTTTAACCCATTACCTCATAGGCTATTTTTAGATACAACCTCTTTGAATAAATCTACCGAAAAGGAGCATTGCATGTAACTAGAGAAAAGGACACATTTAGAATTTTGTAATTTGACACCATTGTGATAAATAGAGCATTTGCTCCTATAGGAGCAAATGCTCTAATTATCACAATGGTTTCACAAAGTGATTTTTACAGAGTCGTCAAAAGTCATCAATATGAGAGAATGGGTTAACTGGGAAGGGTTCGATCTTGTTTGTTACTTTGAAACCTGTTGCAGCACATGTGTTATACATGTTGCAGCACATGTGTTATGCATGTTATGCATGACAATTAAGGATACTGTTCAACCACTAAAATATACCAAAAGAAAAGTTATTTCAATTGGATTACTCTGTTTTTGCATTGTCTTTCAATGAGATGTAATTAATTGATTTGAACACCAAAGAAAGAGCATTTTCATTAACCAATTCAAAAGAATTGTATTAAAAGAAATATGAAACAAATAATAATCTTATTACAGTTCTTATCCTAGATGATTAAAATAAAATTTAAGTAGTATAATACAAAGAAATCAACGAAATATAGAGAGGAAACAATAAGTAGGGCCTACACCGTTTGAGGGATTATTTAAGGTACATTACTTAACACTTTCCTCTTAAACCCTTTACTCCATTAATATCCATGTAAATATTAAGACATCATGCATATTAATTAGATTATTTCTATAAATGGTATAAGAACACAGGGCATGTTTGCCCATTCAGAAACTTCAGAAATAGATCTATATTATACCATAAGCAAACAGAACAGACCCTGATCAGACGGCTCTTATATGAGCTGTCTGACCTGGGTCTGCCCTGTTTTCAAAGTCGTATAAAGGTGTATTAACGGACTAAAGGGTTAAACACCCGTTTTAGTGGATGCTTCGGCGAGCTATAAGTTGTATTTTGTTTTTACAGGGACGCCTTACTTATAAGCATCATGGACGTAGTTACCAGTATCATAGCAGGCTTCGTTATCTTCACCACGTTTGGTGGCATGGCCAAGAAGATCGGGGTAGAAGTAAAGGACGTAGCAAAAGGTGGTTACGGGTTGGCCTTTGTAGCCTACCCCGAAGCCTTGTCGAATTTCCCTGTGCCACAGTTGTGGTCTATACTATTCTTCTTTATGTTGTTTACCCTGGGATTAGACAGTGAGGTAAGATTTATGTTGTCAGAGACTCAGAATATTATGTTGCTGTTCGTTATTTTAAACCCTTTCCCTCGTATATAGAGGATCTATTGCGAGTTGTCTTTTAAGATCACATGTTCCTAAACGAGCCTTAGAAAATGTAATTAAGCGAGCCGTTTAGGAACATGTGATCTTAAAAGACAACGAGCATCAGATTCTTTTTCTCACATAACAAAAGAGTGTATTTTCGCCGTTTAAATGACATGTAAACAACGGTCTCCAAGGTTTGACGTCATATATGACGTATGATGTCATATATGTTCTAAAGTGATCTTACACGTGTTATTGATTGCCCTACTTTTCCATCCAATCAACGAGCCGTATTCTTGACATTTTTCAGACTCAAATCCTCATAAATTTTATAAAATCGACTCTAACTTTCGAAGACAAACCTTACAGTGCGCATGTGCAACAAAACTCCGCCCACTACTAGACAAAACGAGTTGCTATGTTATGACGTTATCAACACGCGAACGAGTGTACACACAAGTGCAAGTGTTCACGTGTGTAGACCGTGGAGAGGAAGACTGTATGAAAACAACTGAGAGGCAGAATTATAGATCTAGTATTTGGGCTACCGTGGACTAAAAAAAACAAAATAAATCGAGAAACATCCCACCTATTGAAGCAGGATTGTTGAAAAAGGACTAATGTAAATAAGCAAATAAATCAGGAAATAAGAAAAAAACCTGTACTTGAAACCGTAATCCGTTCAACAAAACATAAACAATCAAACCTGTAATCTTTTAAATTTAAGCCTTCACCTGTTTATTCTTATTTCAATAATAAATCTGCCCATAATGAATGTTTAATATTAATAAGCTGTATTATATGGGGTTTCGGTAGCAGTGAAGATTTAAATCTGTGTACACCGAGTAGACCCTGATCAGACAGCATATGAGCTTCTGATCTGGGTCTTCTCGGCTAGCAAAGTGGTCCACAGACGTCACTTACTATAAGGTAAAGGGTTATCAGTCTGCTAGCTCGGTGCCAGATAGCAGGTCAAAAGACACATTGTTGTCAGCCATTATTATTTGGACTCCAGAAAAATTATGTAAAACATGTTTTACACACAGATGGGGAATATTTGATTACGTGACAAAGCCAAATAAGGCAATGTTTACAAGAAAAAGGTGCGAAACCAGTTTCACTGTGTAGGATTTTCAAAACATAAACACGTGAGCAAATTAACAAAGACGACGCTTGTTTGATTGGTGGGTTTTCTGAGTATTTTGCGTAAACGGATGTGGGTTTAGATGGACCATAATCACGTGACTATATATAAGTTTGTCATTGCTCAGTGGGCGGGGCTTATAAACTCGGCCTGTTGAAAAGTAGGGCAATCACTAAATCGGTTAGAGCTTATAAACTGCAGTCTTTGAAAATAAGACGGCCTAAAACGCTTCGCTTCGCTCGCGTTATCGGCCGTCTTATTTTCGAAGACAGCAGTTTATAAGCTCTAACCTATACTTAGTGATTGCCCTACTTTTCCATCCAATCAACGAGGCGCATTTTTGAAATTTTTCAGACTCTTATCCTCATAAATTTTATAAAATCGACTCTAACTTTCGAAGACAAACCTTCCAGTGCGCATGCGCAACAAAACTCCGCCCACTACAAGACAAATCGAACGAGTTGCTGTTATGACGTTATCGACACGTGAACGAGTATACACAAGTACACGTGTTCACTTGTGTAAAACGTAGAGAGGAAGACTATGTAATTGCAAACAACTGAGAGGCAGAATTATAGACCCAATAGTAATTGGGCAAATAAACTGAGAGTCACAATTATAGACCCAATAGAAAATGGACAAATAAATCACGAAACATCCCACCTGTTGAAGCAGGATTATATTGAAAAAAGGACCAATGTAAATAAGCAAATAAATCAGGTAATAAGGGCAAACCTGTATTTGAAACCGTAATCCGTTCAACAAAACATAAACAATCAAACCTGTAATAGATCTATTTTGTAATTATTCTTATTTCAATATTCTGATAATAATATAATGAATGTTTAATATTAATAAGCTTATTTTTATATGGGGTTTCGGTAGCAGTGAAGATTTAAATCAGTGTAAACCGAGTGGACCCTGATTAGACAACATAGGGGTTGTCTGATCTGGGTCTTCTCGGCTTACAAATCTTCGTTAAATAAGTCTGCTAGCTCAGTGCCAGAGAGCCGGTCAAACAACAGATTGTTGTCAGCCATTATTTTTTTGCCTCCAGAAAATTGTGCCAAACTGTTAATACGCATAGACGGGGAATATTTGAATACGTGACAAAGCCAAATATGGCAATGTTTACAAGAAAACGGCGCGAAATCAGTTTCACTGTGTAGGATTTTCAAAACATAAACACGTGAGAATATTAACAAAGACGACGTTTGTTTGATTGGTGGGGTTTCTGAGTATTTTGCATAAACGGATGTGGATTTGAGATGTACCATAATCACGTGACTATATACAAGTTTGTCATTGCTCAGTGGGCGGGGCTTATAAACTTAGCCTGTTGAAAAGTAGGACAATCACTAAATCGGTTAGAGCTTATAAACTGCAGTCTTCGAAAATAAGACGGCCTAAAACGCTTCGCTTCGCTCGCGTTATCGGCCGTCTTATTTTCGAAGACTGCAGTTTATAAGCTCTAACCTATACTTACAGATCAGGGAATCTTAATCCGTTGTTCTAACTCGGAGATATGGGAAGGTATGTGAGAAAAATGCTTTTGTCACGCATTTGCAAACAGAGTAGACCCATATTAGACGGTTCCTGTAGGAGCCGTCTAACCAGGGCTTGTTCTGTTTGCTTAAGGAATTACCGGTATAATGGATCTCACTCTAACGTTTCTACTAATATCAAAATTTCCTGTGTACAAATGCCATTATTAAAAATCATCGAATAATCCTTTATCATTCTGAACAGAAAATATCTCCCCAAACTAGGCTCTGCTCAACTTTGACTTATTTTTTTTTTAATATTTGCCCGAACCAGGCTCTGCTAAAACGTTTACTGAATGTTTTAAAATGTCTCCCCAAACTAGGCTCTGCTCAAACATTTTGCTGACTCCCGATTCAAGACTTCAATCTTTTGAGAAACTATTTACCCTTTACTCCATAGATCAGGGTTTGCTCAACAATTAATCTAATGTAATATTCATGATGTCATTGTTTTTTACATGAATATTGATGGAGTAAAGGATTAACCAAGTGGCAAACTGTACTTTACTAAATGATGAAATAAAATGCGAATTTCAAATAAACCCCTCATGGACCATTTGTGTTCTTTATGGACAGAACTAAATGTTAACGATGTGCAGCCATCGAAACGGAATCTGCAACGATTCAATAGTACTTATAATCCCTGCTGTTAAAAAGTATCTCTTACAAAAATGTTTGAACAGAGGTCATGTCATGAAAGCAATTACTGAACATAGGCTCTAAAACTTTGTCAACTTTATGTAAGGTTGATGATCCATTAATTACTAAATGTGTTCAACCTGTTATTGGACAGCTTGTATCGTTATATGTTTATACTATTACATGTTTATATGCGTTTATAAGTGTATATTATCCCATACGTTTATACATTAACACGTTTATATGCGTCTATGTGTTTATACGTGTATATTCTTTCATATCTTTATACATTTACACGTTTATATACGTTTAGGTGTTATACGCGTATCTTCTTTCATATGTGTATACATTTACACGTTTATATGTATTTATGTGTTTATACGTGTATATTCTTTCATATGTTTATACATTTACACGTTTATATGCGTTTAGATGTTTACACGTGTATATTCTTTTATATGTTTATACGTTTATAGTTTATTTGTATGTAATGTATATTTTTATACATGTATATGTTTTATAGTTTTATAGTTCATATGTTTATACATTTTATGTTTATACGTTCATATGTTTACACATTTTATGTTTATACGTTCATATGTTTATATGGTATGCATTTATATGTTTATGCATTTATATGCTTGTAACGTTTGCGTTTAAATGCTCTACATGGTTATGCCTGTATATGTTTATTATACGTTTACGTTTAAATATGCTACCTCTATGCATTTATATGTTTATGATACGTTTACGTTTAAATGTGCCACATGTTTGTGCATATATATGCTTTTTTTACGGTTACGTTTAACTGTGCTACATGTTTATGCATTTATGTGATTATTATACGTTTACGTTTAAATGTATTACATGTTTATATATGTTAAACGTTTACTTTTTCAAACATACGCCTTTTGTTTGTTTTTTCAATCAATCCCTTAGTTGAAAATTTACAGAGTGCCTACAGCATTCGAGGCGATTCTAAAGAATAGTCAAAATATAAGTTGAAATAAAAATTACTCCCTTCTATGAATCAAAATATTCAAAATAAAATTGAAGAGACGTGCACAGTTGAATCGCTTGAAAGAGACCATATAATATTAAATTAACTCGATGTTTACCCGATGTTTCATCGGTATACAAACTGTTTGCGAAGGTTTTATCTAAATCTCCCATGTTGTTGAAAGAGGTTCGTTATTGCAATGTTGTTGTCTGTTTCAGTTTGCTCTACTAGAGACAGTCATGACGTGTATACAAGACGAGTACCCGAAGCTGCGGAAGTACAAGAGTCACATGTGTGTTGGCTTTGGTATCGTCTTGTACTTCTGTGCACTGCCCTGTGTCACACCGGTAAGTGACGGTCGTGTTTCCACGCGATAAAATCGTATCATGATTATATCAACCATTTACTCCAGGAATGTTTATGAAAATAATTAATGTGGTAATATTAATTAGCAGAACTTAAATAATGGCGTCATGAACAAGGATTTTTGACCGTGACAGAAACTTTAGAAATATATCCATGTTATTCCATACAGAGCACATCCTGATAAGATGGCTATATGAGCCGTCTGATATGGTACTACTCTGTTTGTGCTAAAACACAATGGTGCTAAAAGGCATCTCTATGAAGTAAAGGAAAAAGTAGTATAATCTAGTACTTAGGCAAAGCCACATACAAGACGTAACCACCACCAAAACATCGATAGATAGCATGACAACCGCCGCATAAAAATGTCACTCCGATATGTTTGAAAACAGTTTAGATATAAACAACTTTGTGCCATGGCATATATGCCAACACATTGCAATCAGCCCATAACGACTTTTCATATGGAGCAAGTATGTCAAATTAACTGTTTTCTGATATATCTGATATTTTCGAGTAACTTGCATTTAGTTAGGATCTAGATCAGACGCAAGATTTGTCATCACTTGATCAGAGTATTATATATATATGTCACACGACAATGTTGTGCCTATTGAACCCCGGAACATCGAAATATAACTGAAAATGAAACATGCAAAATAGTTGCAGTGAGAAGACAATGTTCATCCCCAGTCTTTGCTACTGAACTACCTCCGGATAAATCCGTGAGAAATATAAATAAAGCGTTGCAGACGCTGCAGTATTATTTGCATGGGGACAATGTTTTAAAAAATCAAATTTCTGATATTGGGCGTAAAATAGCGGGTCTAGATGGGAAAGGATTAGATCTAACACTCTTTCTACTGAGGGATTCCGTTGCAGCGAACATTTCGGCCGTATCCCGCTATGATTATCAAACTGACCACTCGAAGTTATACAGATGTAGGTGTGATTACATAATTACTTGCATAAGGTTATCTGACGCGCACTTCTTTACTCATTGAGTATCCTCTGGCAGAATAATTTCATTCATATTATGGTCACGTAATTTCGCTTTGAGCTTAATATTTGTATATTCGTACACACTCCTTACACATGGCTATATTTTGCGGACTTTCTTACACATACTAAACCAAAGTTAACGCTGCCAAGCATTTTCATGCCAGAAATGTATACCTTGATTGTTTCCGTATGTCATGTTAATAAACATCATGCGGAATGGTGGTTGTCAGGTCGGCGAGAGTAGCATGTGCCCGACGCGAGACTACACCTATAACATTGTATTCATTTGCTTACGCAAAGAATACAAAAATATGTAGCCGAGGCGTTGCGAGTGTTTTTCATACCATTGTTTGATTTAGATAAAAATAGAACAACTATAATTGTACAAAACAAATTGAAAATACATGTAATAGAATAAGTGTTATAATCATACTTTTAATCCTTTTTTACATGATTGTTCATATAAGAAAAAACGACATCATGTATGTTAACCACATGTACGTACGAATGGCGTAACACTGTAATTGCGTTCTGGTCATGACAGAAATTGGAGAAACGTGACTATATAAGTCCATAAGCAAACAGAGCAGACCCTGATCAGACGGTTCCTACAGGAGCCATCTGTCCTGGGTCTACACTGTTTGCAAAGGTCTCACATTGTTTCTCTATGACATAAATGGTTAATGATATTGTTTTTCAGGCTGGAGACTACATAGTTAGTCTTATGGATCATTACGGAGCGGACTTTGCTGTTTTGTGCGTGGCCACCTGTGAGTGTATCGCTGTCATGTGGGTCTATGGTAAGTATGTTACAGCTGTTATAAACAAAATGTCCCAGAGTGTTTGAAATCAATATTTCAGTAAGGGACACGAATCACATGTTCTTTGCAAACAGTGTACATCCAGATGGGATGGCTCCTAGAGGATCCCTGGCATCAGGGTATGCACTGTCTGTGATGTAACTCTTTTCTTAAAACATATTCATGAATATTCACGGTAAGCCGGTAATTTGTTTTAAATTTGTAATAGTCAATATGGAAAGTCAGCACTGAATGGATGGTTAATATTGTTACTTGAAAGGTCAAACTGTACAATATTTACTTTCAGATCATGCCGCGAGATATGGTGTATACAGTATAACCTCTCTTAACCGGAATTCTAGTAGATAAGAATTAAGATACTTTTAGGCAGGTAGCTGCTTAATGCAGGGTGAAAGTCATGCAGAAAGCTCCTCTAGGAGCTTTCTGCATGACTTTCACCCTGCATTAAACTGCCACCTGTCTCCAAGACCGATATTCATACTAAATTTAACTGCCGGATAAGACAGGTTTTACTGTACTATATTATATGTGTTCTGCAAACAAGCTTAAAACACTTGTACGGTAGAATCTGTCTTAAGCGGTCTAATAATAGGTCCCTAAAGCAGGTGGTAGCTTAATGCAGGTAAAACGTAATGCAGAAAACTCCTACAGAAGCTTTTTGTATAATTGCTGCCTTGCATTAAGCAACCACCTGCTTTTTAAGAATCCTATGCTCAATAAATGAATTGCCACATAAGACAGGTTCTACTGTATCTATATCCTTCCGTTATTTAGTTATGTTTTACATGTAATGTTATTATCAGTCTTAGTTGGCACCTCAGTCGGTAGTCCTAAGAAAACTACGAAAACATGCATAATGAATTAAAACATCTATTGTATGTCTTAAAAATGTATAAAATAATGTTATTTGGAATGGTTCGTGAGCCACTCATGTCATCTGTAATATATATTCGTGTACATAAATATTAACATTTACAGGTATAAAGAACTTCCTCCGGGACTGTACTTACATGCTGGGTCATCCACCTAGGCCCGTCTATTTCTGGGGTATCTGTTGGGCCGTCTTCTCGCCTGTATTGATTGGCGTAAGTATGCTCCTCTGTAGGAATTGGTGGTGTTAAGCCACTCTAACCATGGTCTGTTTGACAAATATTAATCGTTAGAGGAGAATTACATATTCCGTTACCTGATAAATATTCATGTTAGAAATAATGACTGTACGAATATCAATTAGCAAACATTTAAAATATCATTATGAACAGGGATTTGTTTATCAAGGCAGAAGATGTAGAATCAGAACTATATTATTTCATAAGCAATTAGAGCAAATCCCGATCAGAGAGCTCCTATAGGAGCTGTGTTATTTGGATCTTCTCTGTTTGCAAATATGTAAGATTGTGTCTCAATCAGATAAAGAGATACCGAGGTGAAGATATTTATTCTGTAACCCATTCCCTCATATTGGCGCCTTTTGACGCCTTGTTGAAACCATTGTGATAAAAAGAGCATTTGCGCCATTGGAGCAAATGCTCTATTTATCACAATGATTTCAAAACTACACACTTATAAAATATTACATTTTGCAGTAAATGCTCCTTTTCAATAGATATATTCAACGAAGTTTAGTCTGAAAATAGTCAATAGGAAATAGGTGAAACCTGTATGGCAAAACATTATTGGCAGAAAACGATGTTTACATCAAATATAGAATCAAATTTTCATGTTTTAATTGGCGTTTCGTCAGAATACAAACTAGTTGACAGTAATGCAAAAGAATACGAGAAATTGTTCAATAGAACCATGTCGCAATGGTACACTATCTGCAGAACGGAGACGTATACCAATACTGTTCAAGTTGCGTTCAAGTAAGCCATATATAAGAAGAGTGGTATTCCATATGCAAAAAAGTATCACTTCTCCATCACTCTTTAGAATCGCCTCCAAGAAGAGATCATAGCATTAGGTATGGTTCAGAAATAAAGCAAATATTCTTACACAATTTTTTATTTACAAATCTCATCTATGCATCTGTTGTTTTCAGATCCTGTTTATCTATAGAATGGTGGACTATAACCCACCGGAGATTACCGATGATGAACCGTTCCCTTCTCATGCACAAGCCATCGGCTGGGTATTGACTTGCATCGTCTTACTCCCTATTCCAATTACCTTCCTCTACAAGTTAGCTCGTTCAAAGGGCTCCATAGTTGACCGATTGAAAGATATTACAACCCCGACTGCTGAATGGGGACCCAATGACGGAACTGATCGAACAGCTCTTTCTGAATCCTACGGCATGGAGAGAAAGTATGGACTTGATAATCCAGGGGCTGTGAATGCAAATATATAAGCCAGAAAGGCTGGTGTCCAGTGTGTTAGATAAGGTTCTATAACATTTTGTTCTCAAGATCTAATTACATTAGGGCAGTCAGATCTGACACTAGTTAATCCAATGAAGATAGAGTTGTGGGTGTAGTAAGTAGATTTGAGAATCTATATTTTTTATTATTCCAAAATATGCTGGCCAGACCAGCAATCATATCAAAGATGAGTTTGATGAAGATGTACTGCATTAAACCTTTACCGCATGAATAATCATGTAAGGAATAATGCCATCATGATTATTAATTATATGAATGTTATAATGTTTAACTCTTTACTCCATAAATACGCCTTTGCAAACAAAGTAGTACCAGATCTGATGGCTCCTATAGGAGTCGTCTGATCAGGGTCTGTCCTGTTTGCTTATGAAATACTCTAAGTATGATTCTACAGTTTCTGCTATGGTAAAACGTTACCGTGTCTATGTATCATTATAACGACAAATCTAAGTAATGTTCATGGTGTCATAATTTCTCACATGTATAATGAGAAATGAACATAGATTATTTTATCCTAGCAGAACTGTAGTATCATATCTATATAATTCCAGCGGCATACAGATCACATCCTGACAAGTCAACTCTTATTAGACTCATCTGATCTAGGTATGCACTGTTTGCAAATGTGTGGCGATTGGTCTTTGTCAGGTAAAGTGTTAACTCTCTCGCAGCAATTGCATATCTTTAATGATATTTGCAAACGATTGAATCCTGGGAAGATGCTTATAAAGCTTTTAGTTGAGTCTGAGTTAGTTCTCAAGTTTTTGATTGGTCAGATTTGAGCCTTTGGCTCAAATCTGACCAATCAAAAGCTTGAGAACACAAATCTGACCAATCAAAACGTTGAGAACGAACTCAGACTCAACTAAAAAGCTTTATAAGCATGGACCCAGATTAGACGTCGAATAACTCTGCGTCTCATTAAGATCCAAACGTTTTGTTACAGTGAATATGTTTTAACAAATATATGGAATATTCGATAATGAAATTTTGAACAGAAATCCGCAGACAGCATGGCAGCTGAAGAGTTAAAGCTTTTCACACGTAGGCGAATGCCAAACAGTATAGATCCTGATCAGAAGCATTTCTTTGATCCGGCGGTTGGTATTGATCTACAATGTGTATTAAGTCAAATGGTGTTTTGTATTGAGCATCTACATCTACATCTGAAATAGATTTTTATATTCATGTAGGCATGTGATGAATGACAGTCATACATAGTAGTTAGATTATAGAAAAAATATGTTACAAGAAATACATGTATAAATTGTAATTATAGAATATTGCATTCAGTGTTAAATGATACATGAATCATCCACAAGATAAAGGTGCGCATTCAAATGCTACCATCATCATTTCTCCGGCACTCTTTAACCCATTCCTCCATGAATATATGTAAGAAATAATGACGTCATAAGTATCAATTAGATTAATTTGTTATAATAAACACGTGGACACGGGAAGTTTTGGCCATGACAGAAACCGCAGAATCATATCAATATTATATCATAAGCAACCAGAGCAGACCCTGATCGGGTGGCGCCCATAGGAGCCGTCTTATCTTGGTCTACTATGTTTGCAATGGCATAGAAGGGCGTATTTATGGAGTAAATGGTTTAAATATTCTTGAACATATTTAAATTTAGGCATTTTATCTTGGTATCTGGTGTTTAACTGCCAAACACTTGAATGTAATAGAACCGCTCTATAGCGTCTGTTTAGTGAACACACACAGATGTCTTGAAAGGCAGACACCCACGGAGCCTATGGTATCTTTCTTATTAACTTTCGCTCTGTTTTATCCCATTCACTCCGGTGAATACTCATGCATGGCTCCGATCATTGTGAATATTAACCCTTTGCTTGCTGAATTTTAAAATACATTTCTCCTTCTTCACCCATGCCCTGTTGTATAATTACATGTACATATATCTTCACTGTGTACAAGTATTTCGCTGTGCAATCACTGTTGTGGAGTGCACTAGTTGCACAATCAACTTGTAAATAGTGCAGACCCTGATGAGACAGCTCCTGCAGGAGCTGTCTCATCTGGGTCTTCACTATTTACAGGTAGGTATATTGACGCGAGTAGCAAGCGAAGGGTTAATCATTTTGATTACAATGAGTGCTCGTTATAACGACATTTGATCTAACAGAATATGCAACCGTCTGATTGACAGTCTCCTATGTTAATAAATTATGCCGTCGCATAATCGAGACTTTGCTGTATAGGACGCAAACTTACATATCATTCTTACCTGTCAAAATATGTATGTCAATGTTTATGCATAATTTACCCCATTGATGTCTTATCCCGCGGTTCCCGGTCTGACTCACGTTTGCAAAGAGCTTGGATCCAGATGAGACCCCGAGTAACTCGGCGTCTCATCAGACCCCAGACTGTTTGACACCAGTTCAATAAGTTCTGAAAAGTTTCATCGAAACGGATGTAGTCAAAATTGTAACAGAACTAACTTTGCACAGACAGTTTGTTTTCACAGCGGCATTGGGATTAACTCTTCGCACGCTAGCGGCGAAACTGTGATTACCTATGCAAACAGTTTGGATCCAGATCTCATCAGGATCCAAACTGTTTGTCATCTTGACCATATTTTTGAGAAAAAATGAGAGAAAGTTTATTTTAAGAATTGAAGTAGACGACAATTGTTGCAGACAAAGAATTACTTAGCGTGCAAAGAGTCAAACTATTTCCAGTTTTCGTGAAATCTGTCATTTAATGTGTTGTACAGTAAACCTCTCTAAACGATTTTTTTTTAAAAAAAAAAGAGAAGTATTTAGGCATTTTAGGCAGGTGGCTGCTTAACCCTTTCCCTCATATAAACGTGTTTTCACGCATTTGCAAACAGAGTAGACCCAGATCAGACGGCTCCTAGAGGAGCCGTCTGATCAGGGTGTGCTCTGTTGCTAATATAATTCGATAGATCTGTTTCTTTACTTTCTAAAATGTCTACAATGTTCAACCTTCCATATTTCTTTATAACTATTTTGTTAATGAATATTCAATAGGTATTGACATTTGTAATAAATATAGAACAGGGAACCAGGGTTAATGCAGGACAAACGTCATGCAAACAACTTCTGCATGCCTTTGAACATGCATTAAGCTGGCACCTGTCTAACAGGCTTGCATTAATACTTATTTTAACGTCCGGTTTAGAGAGGTTTTACTGCATTTTATCACTGTAGCATAACAACACGTGTTGTTGTGTGCATTGTGTGAATATTGTATGAATTTTACAACCATTTTTACTGTTTATGCATTCCAGAACAGATTTATTGTTTATGATGATGTTTTGTAATAATTCAAACCAAATTGCATTTGTAAATAAAATTAAAGTATACACATGCTTACTGTGTGAATGATATTAGGAATCTACATCAACACCAGGTTCGATCCCGGACGAAATCCTTCGGATGAGAATTTAATAAACGAGGTCCGATGTATCAGTGCTTTACACTGGGTATCAGGTCCGATGTATCAGTGCTTTACACTGGGACCTGAAGTATCAGTGATTTACAGTGGGTATCAGGTCCGATGTATCAGTGCTTTACACTGGGACCTGATGTATCAGTGATTTACACTGGGTATCAGGTCCGATGTATCAGTGCTTTACACTGGGTATCAGGTCTGATGTATCAGTGCTTTACACTGGGTATATGTATCAGTGCTTTACACTGGGTATCAGGTCTGATGTATCAGTGCTTTACACTGGATATATGTATCAGTGCTTTACACTGGGTATATGTATCAGTGCTTTACACTGGGTATCAGGTCTGATGTAGCAGTGCTTTACCACCGGGTATATGTATCAGTGCTTTACACTGGGTATCAGGTCCGATGTATCAGTGCTTTACACTGGATATATGTATCAGTGCTTTACACTGGGTATATGTATTAGTGCTTTACACTGGGTATCAGGTCTGATGTATCAGTGCTTTACACTGGGTATATGTATCAGTGCTTTACACTGGGTATCAGGTCCGATGTATCAGTGCTTTACACTGGATATATGTATCAGTGCTTTACACTGGGTATATGTATCAGTGCTTTACACTGGGTATCAGGTCTGATGTATCAGTGCTTTACACTGGGTATATGTATCAGTGCTTTACACTGGGTATCAGGTCCGATGTATCAGTGCTTTACACAGGGTATATGTATCAGTGCTTTACACTGGGTATATGTATCAGTGCTTTACACTGGGTATCAGGTCCGATGTATCAGTGCTTTACACTGGGTATCAGGTCTGATGTATCAGTGCTTTACACTGGGTATATGTATCAGTGCTTTACACTGGGTATCAGGTCTGATGTATCAGTGCTTTACACTGGATATATGTATCAGTGCTTTACACTGGGTATATGTATCAGTGCTTTACACTGGGTATCAGGTCTGATGTATCAGTGCTTTACACTGGGTATCAGGTCCGATGTATCAGTGCTTTACACTGGATATATGTATCAGTGCTTTACACTGGGTATATGTATCAGTGCTTTACACTGGGTATCAGGTCTGATGTATCAGTGCTTTACACTGGGTATATGTATCAGTGCTTTACACTGGGTATCAGGTCTGATGTATCAGTGCTTTACACTGGGTATATGTATCAGTGCTTTACACTGGGTATCAGGTCTGATGTATCAGTGCTTTACACTGGGTATATGTATCAGTGCTTTACACTGGGTATCAGGTCCGATGTATGAGTGCTTTACACTGGGTATATGTATCAGTGCTTTACACTGGGTATATGTATCAGTGCTTTACACAGGGTATCAGGAACACCCTCCAGCCAACATCTACACCCAGTGTGTAATTCGTTCTAAAACTGTTCACGTAATGAAGAATCCAATTGACACTGACATGGTACATGAATCAATCAACAATTTGCTTCATAGTCGGCATCTTTGCAAACAGAGTAGATCCAGATCAGACGGCTGATCCGGATATATTTTAGATTTTTATGAAATATATCCTGTAGAAGCCGTCTGATCAATGCCTACTCTGTTTTGCTTATAAAATAGTATAGATCTGATTCTACAGTTTCTCTCAGTGTCCACAATTATTCTTTTTTTTTTATCAGAGATTACAAATTTTAGTGAATGAATATTCAAGAAGTCATGAATTATTGTAGTAATGAGTAATGTTTACGAGGTCATGTGTTAATATAACATTATAGCTGCATACACAGTGCATAGTGACTATATTGACCGGCATTTCAGTTCATAATAATATTATTTTGAAACTTAACATATCACAACATGGATGTAATATAAATTGCAATATTGTAACAGTGACTATCATATTCTAGAAGATTAACCCTTCTCTTGCTGAATTTTAAAACACATTTCTCCTTCTTTACATATACCCTGTTGTATAATTACATATATATTCACTGTGTACAAGTATTTCGCTGTGCAGTCACTGCTCTGGAGAGCGCTGGTTGCACAATAACCTTGTAAATAGTGCAGACCCTGATGAGACAGCTCCTGCAGGAGCTGTCTCATCTGGGTCTTCACTATTTACAGGTAGGTATATTGACGAATAGCAAGCGAAGGGTTAAAAACGTGCATGGGTGATATAAGTAAAGCAAAATGCAAACATCAATATAGTGTTTTAGAACTTTTCAATATACACATACGGCATTGCACACTTCAAGAGTCATTAAAGGTGTTATATGCATTAAAGTCAAAATAACAAGTAATATATTTTTGAAATTTAAAACATTACACATGTTTTCATTGGTGTTATATGCATTGCAAAATTCAAGAATCAGTAAAATTCTTTAATCAAAATTATTATAACAGAAACAAATTCATTTCAAAATCAAAATATCAAATCATGGCTTGAATTTATTTAAAACATGATGACGTTCGACATGTCGCTAAATAAACGGTTATGGAATGGGATGTACATGCTACGATGACCAAGCGTCTTTCTATTACCAGGAAGACTAATGAGAAAGCATAATTGGTAATTGAAAGTTGAGGCTACTTCAAATGTGTTGTCAGTAATTAAAATTGGTTTCTGTGGTCTGAATATTAACCATTTCGCTGCCAATGCCGGATCTGTGATTACCTATGCAAACAGTTTGGATCCATATGAGACGCCGAGTAACTCGGCGTCTCATCAGGATCCAAACTGTTTGTTACTGTGACTATATTTTTGAAACAAAAATGAAGAAAATAAAAAAAATGAAAATTTATAGCAGACGACAAAGTTAGCAGACGACAAAGTTAGCAGACGATCGTTGGAAAAGATTTGTATGACAAACAGTACATACCCTGATCGAAGGGCTCTCTTATGGGCCCTCTGATCTGGGTCTACACTGTTTGTACATGTCTCATATACTAGATTCACGCTCATTAAGAGTTAAATGGGGTTTAGCGCTATTTCTGTCCTTACAAATACGAAAGTATTATCAAAATTAAAAGTGCAACCCCAATGAATAAGTATATTAACCCCTTTACTCCATGAATATTCATTTAAGAAATAATGACGCCATCCATATCAATTAGATGAAGTGTTTTAGTAGCACATTGACAAGTAACTATTTGACAGTTGCAGAAACTACGTAATCATATCTACAGTGAAATCTCGATTAATCGAACTTTTTGTATAGACGAATTTAGACCCTTTTAGGCAGGTGGCTTCTTAATGCGTGGCGAAATTCATGCAGAAAGCTCCTAGATGAGCTTTCTACATGACTTTCACCATGCATTAAGCTGCCATCTGTCATAACGATCGATAATGATACGGATTGTAGAGTTCTAATAATCGAGATTTTACTGTATATTAAATCATAAGCAAACAGAGCAGACCCCGATCAGACTGTCTTTCCGGAAAATGCGTAGAAAGGTGCAAGTATGGAATAAATGGTTAATCTAAGATAGATTCGCGATCCGATTATAGGTCTCACATAATTAGTTGTTAGACTATTAAGTGACAGATGCTGACGTGCATTGCCCTCCCACCTCGTATCATATGTCGTATTGGGATTTCTGTAATGCGAGCATAAATGTTTTTGGAAATTCTTTAGTGACAATGTCTGATGACTCTTTGAAAATCTTCAAAGGTTACCTAATGCTTCTATAATTGTCTTACCATTTTTTTCTGAAACCTAGGTTAATGTATACCTATTTCTGGCACTTATGTAGCTCACCTGATCGCGAGGTGCTCAATGTTTGCTTTCAGGATGACTGACGATCCATTTTCCGCCCGTCCATATTAACCCTTCGCTTGCTATTCACGTCAATATACCTACCTGTAAATAGTGGAGACCCAGATGAGACAGCTCCTGCAGGGGCTGTCTCATCAGGGTCTGCACTATTTACAAGTTGATTGTGCAACCAGTGCATTCCACAGCAGTGATTGCACAGCGAAATACTTGTACACAGTGCAGATATATGTAATTATACAACAGGGCATGGGTATAGAAGGAGAAATGTATTTTAAAATTCAACAAGAGAAGGGTTAAGTTTGGTTACACATTAGTATGTAGATTCTTAACAATGAATTCAGACCTTGGGCCAAGATTGATTTGGTAGACTGCTATGCTCTCTGCACTTATGCACATGTACATGTAAAATATATCATTGAGTATTCGACATTTTACCATTATTTTATCATTACTGTAATTGTGATACATTTACACAAGTGTGGAAACCTAAAACCTAATTCAATCACTAATAGGATTTATAAAGTTTAGGTTATATATCTATTGTTAAGGTTAATATCAATATTCAATCCTTTTTTCATCGAGCAGTATTGTAGAGTAGACCCAGAATAGGCGGCTCATATAGAAACATATAGATCTGACTCTGTTGTTTCTATCAAGGCAAACAGTTTTGTATTCATTCAATTAGTAAAAAATAATTTAATTAATATGCATTATGTAATTTATTCTTACATGCATATTCATACTATAATAGTTAAACGCTGCAATCATGTATGTACAGTAAAACCCCTCAAACCGTATCTTCCCATTGGTATCACAATCCTGTATGCACAGTACAACCCCTCTAAACCGTACCTTCCAATTGGTATCACAATCCTATATGCACAGTACAACCCCTCTAAACCGTACCTTCCAATTGGTATCACAATCCTGTATGCACAGTACAACCCCTCTAAACCGTATCTTCCAATTGGTATCACAATCCTGTATGCACAGTACAACCCCTCTAAACCGTACCTTCCAACTGGAATCACAATCCTGAATGCACAGTACAACCCCTCTAATCCGTACCTTCCGATTGGTATCACAAGCCTGTATGTACAGTACAAACACGTCTAAACCGTACCGTCCAACTGGTATCGCAATCCTGCATGCACAGTACAACCCCTCTAAACCGTACCTTCCAACTGGAATCACAATCCTGAATGCACAGTACACCCCCTCTAAATCGTACCTTCCAACTGGTATCACAATCCTGCATGCACAGTACAACCCCTCTAAACCGTACCTTCCAACTGGAATCACAATCCTGAATGCACAGTACAACCCCTCTAAATCGTACCTTCCAACTGGAATCACAATCCTGAATGCACAGTACAACCCCTCTAAACCGTACCTTCCAACTGGTATCACAATCCTGTATGTACAGTACAACCCCTCTAAACCGTACGATCAAACTGGTATCAGTGTCCGTCTAATAGATAGATGGCAGCTTTATGCAGGGTGACGCCAGGCAGAAAACTCCCCTAGGAGCTTTCTGCATGACTTTCATCTTGTATTAAGCAGCAATCTGCCTAAAAGTATTGAATTTCCTCTCTACTAGAATTCCGGTTTAGAGGGGTTTTATTGTACATTATAAGACTCGACACATAGGCTTCTGTTAATCAAGTATCGATATTAGAACCATAATTTATTCAAATCGATATAAACAATATCCCTCATATAGACAACTGTTATTTGATAACAGAATTGACCTAGATGAGACTGTTATTACATTTGATAACAGAATTGACCTAGATCAGACACTCTTGTAGGAGTATTTGGATAAGGATCTGCTCTATTTGCTGCAAGAATAATATAAAATTAATTCTACAGTTTCTGTCCTGGCCAAGCTACCCTGTGTTCCTATGCAAGTATAAAAAATAATGCTAAAATTATTCATGATTGGAATTTTTTCTACTTGGATATTCAGGAGGGAATGGAATCAACATGTGTTTAATTATATACATGTACAGTGCTCCCTCTCTACAACGACACCCATTGGGATACGAAGATTGTATGTGTTGTTCAGAGGGAGTTGTTATAGGGAGGGAAAATCAAACATAATTCGCTTGTTTGCAGATCCCCAGATAAGGTGTATTTCGAGAACGAAAACCGTTATGCCACAATCAAACCCTATGTTGTGACCACTCTTTAGAATCGTCACAAAGTGACGATTCTAAAGAGTGGTCACAACAAAGGGTTTGATGAAGGCATAAATAAAATACGATGAAGATTTTTTTTTTCTGGAGCCTTGTTGTTTCGGAAACAGTGCCATGCGTTGTTGTAAGGAGGGAATCGTTATTGAGAGGGTCGTTGTAGGGAGGGAGCACTGTATTACATTATATATCAGATTTTGTTGACAGTTGTCTCAAATAGAAAACTTTCACTTTGCTTAGAGCAGCCACTTGTCTTGCAGGCCTATATTGATACTAATATGAACGTCTGATTGGAGCGGTGTTATTTATTGTGATATGTATTGTTATACAGATCATTAATTGCAAATAATCCAATCTTACCATGATAACATTTCAAGTCCAGATGAAACTGATATTTCAAAGATAGTTATACTACGGTCCAATGGTAAAGATTGACTAATAACACATACATGTATTGCTAACTCTGTAAATACATCTGGTCAAACTTCCAAATGGGATTTATTCCCCAAAGATTTATTCCCCAACCAACTCTACTAACTAATCACATAATAGATGGGACATAGACAATCAGTATAAACAAAGATTAGAACACTCCGACATGATTGGGATCTAGACTCTATGATATATTTTTAAATATTAAAACTTTTCAACAGCATAGTTTACATTTTCTTTTTCAGAAACTCCTCACGTGAAAACTAAACATGTTTCAAAAATCTGTCCGGCCAAATGTGTATAATATGAAACTAAAACAATTAAAACTACACATACATTTTACAAGTAGACAACACCTGTTCCAGATATACTCGCCCTTTAAAGTTTGGCCGAGACAAATACTTTTGAAAGTACAGTAAAACCCCGCTAATGCGACCACTTAATAAACAGGCACTGGCGTCGTTCAAAGCAGGTGGTTGCTTAATGCAGGACAAGAGTAATGCAGAAAGCTCCTCTAGGAGCTTTCTGCATTACTTTTGTCCTGCATTAAGCTACCACCTGCATCTAGCACCCAGAATTAAACCTCTTTTAGGTGGTCGCATTAGCGGAACTTTACTGTAGTTTTAATTATTCATAACCTTGTACATTGTGTATTTAACAATGTTCTCCATGGATGTTTATGCAAGAATTACTGGTGCCATGAACAGTAATTAGTTTATTTTTATAATGACACATAGTGCTAGGCATTCATGCCCATGGCAGAATCATTAGAATCATACCCATATTATTTCATAAGCAAACAAAGCAGACTCTGATCAGGCGGTTCGTATAGCAATCGTCTGACCTGGGTCTACTCTGCATGCAGAGGTGTAGAAATACGTATTTAAGGAGAAGAGGGTTAATAAACGATATGTTTAGCACGTTTAAATGTAGCAATAATGCAAGCCATTTAGTGATTTGTCTCAATAATAAACTGTCTGTTTAGAGTTAGGCTAAATGCCACTCATGTCTTATATCAGTCATTCAAAGAGCCATACATAACAATTAATATGTACGCTTTCACTAATCAAAGGATTGGTTTCTCAAAGTTTACTCTAACAAGACGAAACATTTACTAAATTAGTTCGACATTCTCAAACTTTAATTTTTCAGACAATCGTATACACACTGGAATAAGAAGTAACATTTTTGTCCATGAATATTAATGTAAGAAATAATGGCATCATGATATTAATGTAAGAAATAATGGCACCATGGCTATTTATGTTAGAAATAATACTTTACGATTGCAGAAACTGTAGAATCGGCTCTATATACTGTATTTACATAAGCAAACAGAGCTTACCCCTGTGCGTCGTTTGATCTAGGTCTACCTTGTTTGTAAAGCCGCTCAAAGGCGTATCTATGAAGTAAAGAGTTTATATCTGTAGACAAATAATATCTCGGTTGGATAATATTCTACTTTCAGCAGTTTTGTGAGTCACTTAACACATTACCTAGTAACAATTATTACTTATGCATATCAGTTAGGTGGCAATTTATAATGACAAATGAGCACGAGCATGTTTTACCATGGCATCAACTGTCAATGAGATCTGTATTATGCAATTAGCAAATAGAGAAGAGCCTGATCAAACAGCTTTAACATGCGGTCTAATCTCGGTCTACTTTGTTTACAAATGTGTAAACGTGCGCAATTAACAAGTAATGGGTTTATCATTTCCTTCATATACAGTAACATCTCTCTATAACGGCTACTAAATCACATCAAGTATTTTGTATGAAAGGCAGGTGGCTGCTTAAAGCAAGATGAAAGTAAAACCGAACGCTCCTATCGGAGCGTTCTGTTTTACTTTCGACTTGCTTTAAGCAGTCACCAGCCCTAAATACCAACTAATTAACACGATTTAGTGGCCGTTATAGAGAGGTTTTACTGTAAACGGCTTTTATCGCTTGTACAGAATACACTCAGAGTAGATGACTCATATAGGAGCCTTTTGAATAGAATCTAATCCTATTGCCTGTACAATAACATATGTAGTATAACCTCTCTTAGTCGGAATTCTAGTAGATAAGAATTTAGATACTTTTAGGCAGGTGGCTGCTTAATGCAGGGTGAAAGTCATACAGAAAGCTCCTAGAGGAGCTTTCTGCATGACTTTCTCCCTGCATTAAGCTGCCACCTGTCTCCAAGACCGATATTCATACTAAATTTAACGGCCGGTTAAGAGAGGTTTTACTGTATACGCTTATTCAGCTTCTGCCATGGTAGAATAAACTCTGTCCATGATGACAATATAAAATTCATCCAGTTAACAGTTTCGTACATGCCTTTTCGTGAGGGTAACATTAAGGTACCATTGCTAATTTAACCGTATTTAACTGTCTAATCAGGGCCTGCTCTGTTTGGATTTGAAATGATATCACAATAACGCTGAATCTACATGCCAGAACATTCGGACGTCATACGCTATTATAACAAACTAATATTCACAGGGTAATTAGTTGGTGCATGGATGTACATTTGAGCGTCAATATCTCGAACTTCAAGTGTTCATACAAAACATTTCGAGATAACAGAAGTTCGAATGATCCTATTTCTAATCTGGACACTTTCTCAAGTTCACACCTAAATGCACGTCTATGGGAGCTTTCAGCATTACTTTAGACATGCATTAAGCTGTCACATCTGTTTCTAGATGTACATAGTGATACATTTTTAACAATTATATTTTGTAAATTTTGGAAGGACCGAAAAAGTTCAAGTTATCGGAGTTCGAAATATAGAATATCGACTGTACACTGAAAACAGTACATGTAGTTAAAATGACATTTTACCTTTACGTTAAAACATTTCTGATACATTTTTGTTAAGTTTCTAAATACAATAAATCTTTTAATATGATTTTACCTATGACTTTATATTTGTATTAGTGATCAATAAATATAGAAAACAACGCTCTATAGCAACCACTGTATGAAAAAGCATTCGGCTCACGACTATAAACGCCCGACTTGAATGCCATTTACTGGACTATATTGGAGTCATGTTACACGACCCTGTGTGTATTTCAATAGGGTGCATGATAAGCGTGAATACTACATTGTCGCCTATAGAGACTTGAAATAAGAAATGTAACTTCAAGTTCTCAATAATATGTCAAATTGTCCAATATTGGAAAGGAGAATAACCACCATATGTTGCACCATTTCTCAAGCCAACGCCAGGTTTAGAAACAAAACAATTTAAAAGGTTATTTTTGTAATATAAAAATTCCGTTGACACCATGTTAAACCCATGGCTTTAAATTATTCAATCGGTTTTTGGCCCCCAGCTAAAATGCAAATGTCACACGTGATAGGACAGATAAAACCACATCGTTCTGTATTAAGCAACAACCTGATGATAAAAACAACCATGTTTAGCGATCACTTTAGGGTATTTGAATTGGGAAAAGTACTGCATCATGTATTACGAGTATGATAGGAAGTTATTCAGAGAACGGTTTTTATCACAAGTCAATGTATGATTAATATACTGTCTTTCCCTATGCTTCATTTCTAAGAATGTTATGAAAACGCAGCCCTCAAATTGCTTTGTTGCATAACTGTATACACCAAGGGCGTAGCTAGCGATACACACATACACACGTGCGCAATATTAATCTGAAATATGAAAAAAACACCAAAACATTATAACCAAAATGGAACAAAAACGAAAACTATTAGGTGGCGGTTAGACTTTAGACTCTCTGTTTTGTCAAGTTAGATTTTACGCATTTCATCATACTGATGACTATGTAAAAGTCACCTTATGAAACCATTGTTATAATTAAATGTATAGCATTTGCTCCTATAGCAAATACTCTATTTATCACAATGGTTTCAAAACTAAACGATTCTAAAGTGTCCCTAGGGAGCATGCCCCCGGACCCCTATACCCCTATACCCCTATATGAGTACATTACATTTGGGTTCATCTACGCTCGTGTAAACGTGCATAAAACGTATTCATGCGCAACAAGTAATCTTTGAAAGTAGTTTCAGAGGGTTATAAGAAAATGTCACCGAAATGTCACTTAACCAATCTGGTCTAAATCACTTAATTCCAAGTGATCCTAGAAAGTGAGTGGGAGGGACAAAATGCGTCCGAAAATGTCACCAGATACTCGTGCTATGAATTAGGATATTATCCATTACCTAGTATGAAAAACTATTGCCTTGTAATTCATCGATGAGTTGAAATTACATTGTGACAGTATTGGGGGAATATTGTTGCGTGATGTGAGATCTAAATAAACCGGCGCTAAGTCAACACACTTACAGAATGTAACCTTTTCAACACCGATTCCTCAGAATGGAGAAGTTCAGCAGAGTGTTCAGTAAAACCTCTCTATAACGTCCACTAAATTGTGTTAATTAGTTGGTATTTTGGGCAGGTGGTTGCTTAAAGCAAGATGAAAGTAAAACAGAACGCTCCTATAGGAGCACGTCCAGCACGATGACTCCTGTTGGTGCAAATGAAATTGACATGACGCCTCGATATTCCGGACAGTGTTTTCAGCAACTGATATGGATTCAAGCTTTTGAAATGATTTCAAGTCGGGTGGGGTAGAAATGACAAAATTATCACAATAAATATTTAACTGATTTTTATCGTAAATACAATATAAGTCATTAGCATGGACGTTAGCATTGAACATACATGTAAATGAAAAATAAACTAAAATAAAAATCAGTAATCATTTTTTGCTGTCTCTTTTAACGAAAACAATTTTGACACTCTCAGGGGATTTGAATTACTAAACAATATGTGAGTTGGTTGTTAAAGGAATGTGTGAGTCTTTAGCTAAAATTGGAGCCATGCCGGTTTGAAGTAGTGTTTAACTCTTTTCTAATGAAAATTTATAGATCTACACGAATTGGTCAATTCAGAAATATTAATAACCCATTTGTTTAATAATGCAAGCTTTTCAGGGGATTTTTTGGTTCAAACAAAAGCTGTACGATCAGATCAATAGAATTCCATACGAAAATAAAGCGAACCCTGATTAGACGTCTGGTCTTTGTTAACTCTCTTTGCGAAAAAGCGTTGATATGAGGGGAATGGTTAAGACCGGTGTTTCCTCGTTAGAACCTAGACAGAGTTGATAAACTACTGTTGCTGCCAATTTCGCTCATGGGGATACCAAACTCTGCCTATGGAAGTCGTCTGTTCTGGGTCTACTCCGTTTGCAAATGTGTGAAAACGCGTTTATATGAAGTAAAGGGTTAAACGATTTGTAGACATGTGCATTGATGAAAATGAATAAATGATCATTCTGGATAATCAAATCGAAATCACGGGAAATCTCTGAAAAGTACAATGTAATCACCTACCGGTTTTATTAGTGAAATTCAGAAGCGGTTTTTGAGAACATGAGTCGCCGTGACCTCATGTTTGGACAGTATTGGTTCATACATACAGTGCTTCCTCCCTACAACGGCCCTCTCAATAACGACTCCCTCCTTACAACAACGCATGTCGCTGTTTCCGAAACAACATGGCTCCAGAAACGACTTTTTCCATCCTATTTTCTTTATGCCTCCATCAAACCCTATGTTGTGACCACTCTTTAGAATCGTCACAAAGTGACGATTCTAAAGAGTGATTACAACATAGTGTTTGATAGAGGCATAACGGATTTAGTTCTCGAAATACATCTTATCTGGGAATCTGCAAACAAGCTAATTATGTTTGATTTTCCCTCCCTATAACAACTCCCTCTGAACAACACATACAATCTTCGTATCCCAAAAGGTGTCGTTGTAGAGAGGGAACACTGTATTTCAATAAATGAAAATCCTCCATTTATAATTGTTTTGAATATCCACTGCTACTCTCGCAAAAACTCTGGTGTTACTGTCGGAAATGTATTACGCAGTTGCCGCATGATACTCTTATGAAAGATGTGACAGGTGGTGACAGATATGTAAATTACATAGGGCGCGCGACATTTTGTGAACAAAACATAATACCAATCACTAAACCGATCTAGACTACCAATGACACGTCTTCATGAAATAGATTGGATTCGCTGACGCTCCGCGCAGTCTATTTCATCAAGACTTGTCATAAGCAGTCTAACCTATATGTAGTATTGAAGCCAATGCCCTGAAAACTCGCATACTTATTGGTTAATAGCACAGCGACGATGCAGAGTACATGCTAATAGTGATATGAAAAGTGCAACAAAACATAAACCAGTGGTGGGGCTTGATATCCCCAACAGGACGCTTGTAATTATCAGCTGGGCCATGGTGATCGTTAGCCGGGTGTTTTTAATGGTGAGCCTAACGCTTAGGATTCTTATTCTAATTCTACAGTTTCTACCACTACAAATGAAATCCCGTGTTTATATGTTAATCAAAAATCAGCCATTAATATTAGTGACACCGTAATTTTCCTGAATATTCAACAAGGAAAGGGTTAAGTAATATCGTGAATTTTCACTTGAGTGAGCTGTTAGTTACTCTATATATATTAAACCTTGTTTTAAGCAACATTGTTGAACTAGTGAGACTATTCAATATAAAGGCGTAAATCGGCAAGGGCATGTTGAAAAACATACAATGCAGACCCTAATCACCTTTTCACTGTTATTGTTGCCCGACGTTTAATTCCAATGCACGTACATGTATCTTTGTATTATGAATTTTTTTTATTTTCTGTTAGATCAATTAGGCGTAGCTATAAGTTTTATATGCTCAATCTCTGATTTGCTGCAGAGCGTTTAAACGACTTCGCATCGATCAACCTTTTGAGAATTTACTGACCGATTTTCAAACATTTTGGACCCTGGTGAGACGTCAATGTGACAGAAATAAAGAAAGACAGACAGACAGAGAGAGAGAAAGTGAGAGAAAGAGAAAGACAGAGAGAGAGAGTTTAATATTCATTTCATTATATATTACTTGCTGTCCAGAGTTTGCTAAAAAGGAATTCTATACAATAGAACACCTCTAAAGTGCCCATCACAAATAGTTACCATTATTGGTCGTAAAGGCTGAGGGTAGTTTAATGCAGGCCGAATGCTTATTCTTTGGTCAGTTTTCACCTTTATTAGATTATTTCAAGCTGTTAAGATACTTTTGACCGAATGCCAAACAGTTTGTTTCCTGCTGTAGATCAAAGCTGGTTGCAATTGTCAGTTAGATGCTACCTCATTTTCGTATATTTTTCCATTTAACACATCGTTTTGTTGTTCGTATCGGGATTTCACGTTGTTTTAACAGTATTTCAGTTACAATGCGACGTACAGCGAATAACAAGTTGCCGGCGACTCTTTAAGTTTTTTTTCCGTTCATGGAACAAATTGCATTTGTGTTGTGCACAGAAGTACAAATGGGTAAATACAGCAAAGCCCAAATAGTTCGAACACTAAAAAAGTATCACTAAAATCATTGTCTAGATTAAATACAACAAATCACCAATAGTTCGAACACTAAAAGAACGATCGCTAAAAGCCCTGTCTTAAATAAATACAGCAAAATCCCAAATAGTTCGAACACTAAAAGAAGTATCACTAAAATCACTGTCTAGATTAAAAAGAAAATCCCTAATAGTTCGAACACTAAAAAAGAAGTATCACTAAAATCACCGTCTAGAGTAAAAACAGCAAATCCCTAATAGTTCGAACACTAAATCAAGTATCACTCAAATCAATGTCTAGATTAAATAAAGCAAAGCCCCAATAGTTCGAACACTAAAAGAAGTATCACTAAAATCACTGTCTAGATTAAAAACAGCAAATCCCTAATAGTTCGAACACTAAATCAAGTATCACTCAAATCAATGTCTAAATTAAATACAGCAAAGCCCCAATAGTTCGAACACTAAAGGAAGTATCACTTAAATCACTGTCTAGATTAAATAAAGCAAAGCCCAAATAGTTCGAACACTAAAAGTAATATTACTTATATCACTGTCTAGATTAAAAACAGCAAATCCCCGATAGTTCAAACACTAAAGGAAATATCATTAAATGCAGCAAGGCCCAAGTAGTTCGAACACTTAAGGAATTATCAATAAAATCGATGTCTAGATTAAATACATCAAATCCCCGATAGTTTGAACACTAAAAGACGTATCACTTAAATCAATGTCTAAATTAAATACAGCAAAGCCCCAATAGTTCGAACACTAACGGAAGTATCACTAAAAGCACTGTCTAGATAAAATACAGCAAAGCCTCAATAGTTCGAAAAAATAAAAGAAGTATTACTATCGTTGTTTAAGACAAGTGGCAATTCGATGCAGGTTGACAGTCATACAGAAAACTCCTCTAGGATCTTTCTGTGTAAATTTCACCCTAAAATAAGCAGCCACCTGTCTGAAAGGTTCTAAATTCTTCATTACTTAAATTTCATGTTTTTACTGGTCGAAATTTCTTTCAATACTTAATTATCAGAACTTCGAACGATCGGGTTTTCCTATATGTGTAGTGACTGGCCTGAAGCGTGCCTAGTTCTACACGACTTAAACCACAAACTATCGTGGCTTTACTGTATTGTAGCAAGTGCAAAACAAGTTCTCAAGTCTTCATTACTTAAATTTCGAACTATTGTGTTTAATATATAAATTATATCTTTTGTTGCAAATTTACGTTTGGACTTCTTTAGAAGTAAATGAAACGGTAGACTTTCGCCCAGCATTAAGCTGCCATCTGTGTTAAAGATCAATAATTGTATGTATTTGAGTGTTCGAAGAATCGAGGTTGTACTGTAGTTGTACATGACACATTCAGTCAGGTCTTCAATGCTTGATGTGGTTTTAAGTTCAGTGTTTTTGTGTCCTTTTTTCATATATAGTTCAAGCTTTATCTACATAAATACGCCTTTCTAAAGCAGACTGTTCTGATCTGTTCGCTAATGGAAACGTAATATATTATACATCTGACTTCACAGTTTCTGTCTGGACCAAAACAATCCTGATTTCACATATAATTATAAAATATATAGCAAAAAAATCATTATGTTATTTCTTTTCTTTCATGAATATTCATGGAGTAAATGATTAAAGGGTTATACTGTATCTGTATAAATAATACACAACTATACAGAATCATGTTCTTACTTGTTTGTTTGTTGTTCGTCCTTCGATCTCGAAGAAGACCATCCTCATCTCCTAGTAGTGGTATGGCTTGTATTTGGGTTGTTCTTACTTACTATAGTTTTAACCCTTCGCTTGCTATTCACGTCAATATACGTGCCTGTAAATAGTGAAGACCCAGATGAGACAGCTCCTGCAGGAGCTGTCTCATCAGGGTCTGCACTATTTACTAGTTGATTGTGCAACCAGTGCACTCCACAGCAGTGATTGCACAGCGCAATACTTGTACACAGTGAAGATATATGTAATTATACAACAGGGCATGGGTAAAGAAGGAGAAATGTGTTTTAAAATTCAGCAAGCGAAGGGTTAAATATCATGCTATAGGAGAACAGTAATGGCCGTTGAATATTGTTTGGATCATGATTAAACGTCAAGTATGTAGACAATCATAATACAAAGTAGTTGATCAATGCTATATGTTAACACAGAGTGATAAAGATGAGACATAAGGAGAACATATTACCCAATGAAGAAAATAGGAAGAAACACAGAAAGACCGAATGTAGTTTGAGGAGTCTGCTGAGTGTGAGCGTGCATGTATGATAATTATGTTGTATTTATTTTCTAGGTGTGTGTGTATGTGTGTGCGTGTGTGTTTCTCTCAAACAATTATTTAGTAAGGAGGTTCAATTGTTTGGAGCAGAAAGCTGCTGAGTGTAAGTCATAGACCTATAGGACGATAGCTGCTTAAAAACAGGGTGTTAGTCATATAGGAAGATATAGCTGCTTACAACAGGATGTAAGTTATATACGAAGATATAGCTGCTTACAACAGGATGTAAGTTATATACGAAGATATAGCTGCTTACAACAGGATGTAAGTTATATACGAAGATATAGCTGCTTACAACAGGATGTAAGTTATATACGAAGATATAGCTGCTTACAACAGGATGTAAGTCATATAGGAAGATATAGCTGCTTACAACAGGATGTAAGTCATATAGGAAGATATAGCTGCTTACAACAGGATGTAAGTCATATAGGAAGATATAGCTGCTTACAACAGGATGTAAGTTATATACGAAGATATAGCTGCTTACAACAGGATGTAAGTCATATACGAAGATATAGCTGCTTACAACAGGATGTAAGTCATATAGGAAGATATAGCTGCTTACAACAGGATGTAAGTTATATACGAAGATATAGCTGCTTACAACAGGATGTAAGTTATATACGAAGATATAGCTGCTTACAACAGGATGTAAGTCATATAGGAAGATATAGCTGCTTACAACAGGATGTAAGTCATATACGAAGATATAGCTGCTTACAACAGGATGTAAGTCATATACGAAGATATAGCTGCTTACAACAGGATGTAAGTCATATAGGAAGATATAGCTGCTTACAACAGGATGTAAGTTATATACGAAGATATAGCTGCTTACAACAGGATGTAAGTTATATACGAAGATATAGCTGCTTACAACAGGATGTAAGTTATATAGGAAGATATAGCTGCTTACAACAGGATGTAAGTCATATACGAAGATATAGCTGCTTACAACAGGATGTAAGTTATATACGAAGATATAGCTGCTTACAACAGGGTGTAAGTTATATACGAAGATATAGCTGCTTACAACAGGATGTAAGTTATATACGAAGATATAGCTGCTTACAACAGGGTGTTAGTCATATAGGAAGATATAGCTGCTTACAACAGGGTGTTAGTCATATAGGAAGATATAGCTGCTTACAACAGGATGTTAGTCATATACGAAGATATAGCTGCTTACAACAGGATGTAAGTCATATACGAAGATATAGCTGCTTACAACAGGATGTAAGTTATATACGAAGATATAGCTGCTTACAACAGGATGTAAGTCATATACGAAGATATAGCTGCTTACAACAGGATGTAAGTTATATACGAAGATATAGCTGCTTACAACAGGATGTAAGTTATATACGAAGATATAGCTGCTTACAACAGGGTGTTAGTCATATAGGAAGATATAGCTGCTTACAACAGGGTGTTAGTCATATAGGAAGATATAGCTGCTTACAACAGGATGTAAGTCATATACGAAGATATAGCTGCTTACAACAGGATGTAAGTTATATACGAAGATATAGCTGCTTACAACAGGATGTAAGTTATATACGAAGATATAGCTGCTTACAACAGGATGTAAGTTATATACGAAGATATAGCTGCTTACAACAGGGTGTTAGTCATATAGGAAGATATAGCTGCTTACAACAGGATGTAAGTCATATACGAAGATATAGCTGCTTACAACAGGATGTAAGTTATATACGAAGATATAGCTGCTTACAACAGGATGTAAGTCATATAGGAAGATATAGCTGCTTACAACAGGATGTAAGTTATATACGAAGATATAGCTGCTTACAACAGGATGTAAGTTATATACGAAGATATAGCTGCTTACAACAGGATGTAAGTCATATACGAAGATATAGCTGCTTACAACAGGGGGTAAATACATCCTGAAAGTGGGAGATCCCTCGAAAGCAAAAGTAGATCCCTCGAAAGCAAAAGTAGCAATGCAACAAGAGAAAAGTGCAGACTCGGTTTCATTGAATGCGTTCATGAGTAGTAATTGAAAGTGCAACACTTCTCACACCCCTAGCAACGGCTTAAGCATTATTGAAAAAAGCAGTATTCAAATTTCAAAAACTAATGATCCCGGATGAACAGAAAATAACACAGAGAATGAAGTACGGGGCGAATTTTAAGGCCCCCACACAAACACTTAACACCTGCTGTTGTGAAGTAAATATATCTTGAAAGTTGGAGACCCTTCGAAAGCAAAATTCATATAGGATGTTCCTTTTGGAGTTTTCGGCTGTATGACTTGCACCATACGATAAGATGTCACCAGCCTGAAGCATCGATATTTATGTCCATTTGATTGTTGGGTTTGGACACGTTTTGATGTTTTCAAATTCTTTGAATTTCAAACTATCTTAGTCAGAGTCAATTTGATGAACAGAGTAACAGTAGAAAAGTAAAAAAGGGTACGACGAAAACGAAATAGTACAGATATCTGACGTCCTCCTTCCATTTCTGGATTTAAGAGATCGCCTTCATAGAGTACTAAACCTTTCTTGTCTGCGTACATGCAAAGAGGCCAGCGTGATTGCCAACTGTAAAAGGGTTGACACCCAAACATGCAGTATGTTGTAGTACTATAGGATCAAGTTCAGATAAAAAAGATACGTCGATGAATAATCTACAAGTAGCGAACTTCAAAATAAATATTAACGGGATATCATTCGCATTCTTTTCTTGTAATTTTTTATAACATCATGAATACTCATATATATAACTTTCGCACAACAGAAGCGATTTTGAAATTTAAAGCACAGTAAAAGATTCGGCTAACAAAGATGACCAAGATCAGACTGCTGTCTGTTTGTGGTCCATTCTGTTTGCCAACATAAATATGTCTAACATGCTGCTTCAACTTAAATTATTGGATCTGTTTACATTTGTAATAAACAAATGTGTTACTTTGTTCAGACATTTGTTTTATAAAACTATATTTGAAGATAATAAATACCAGAGATAAATAAATTCTGTATAATTTATGTCTCTGTAAATACTGATCCTGTTGTTTATATTTTGTCTACAATATACTCATATCCCATACTGTTGAACTTTATTACTTCCAGTTATATTATCACCAGTTATTATTAACAATGGTTAATTCGTCACCACCATAACAATTTGGTTTCTCTAAATTCTTTAAATCCCAATTTAATACAATCTCGCTTTGAAACCATCATCAGTACCTCAGTCCTTTGATTAATGTATGTTGTCATACGCGCAGAGAGAGTGGGTGTCGCGACAAACATTTACTGATAATATCATACATGTAGCTTTACTACAACTGAGACGCCGATTAACGCAGCATTTTATCAAACTGTTTGGAAACTCGGTCAATTGATTCTCAAAGATTATACGAATCGGTACATGTAGATCAGTAGCATTTGTCTAATAAAAACCAATATGCGGAAAGTACCGTTCCATTTGAAACATAGCGTATTACACTTTGTTGACATACGTGGAAATGTCATCGCTTGCAAATATGGTCAGAAATCGTGTGAGAAACAGGTGTTTGCGATACTAATTAGACGTTTCGGAAATTACACCAACATATTCACAAACAAGCCACTTGTTAGTTAATCTGGACGTTTCAAGTGTTTGTTCCATGTTTGGACGGAGAATTTGTGTCATTTCGTGTCTGCATATATATACGCATTTAACGCATTTGCCAACAGGGTAGATGATACCAGCCACTCCTTTTTACTTAATGTTATCGGGGGGAAAAGTGGTTGATCGTTTTCGCCAAATGTCAAAATAGTGTGACTGTGAGCGAATTAAACTATGCACATGTATTGGTGTCATTGGAACTGACCAAATCATTTACGAGTACAGTTGAGGCTTACATGACCTTTACATCAGACTTTTGTTACTGACCGTTCAAAGGCGGTGCTTCCATCTTCCCCCTATTGTGTGATTGTTTTGTCTTTGTGCGTCTCTTGTTGTTTTTATGGCTATGTACATTTGCTGTTTCCTTGTGTTGCTGTTCGGGCGACTATTTGTTCTGTATGTGGTGTTTCCTGCCTGACTCATTTTTGTACTTTTATGTAATTCACCCAGTCCATTCCAATACCCTGTGCAGATCTTTGAGCATAACATTGTGTTTCTTTTAACATATTTGGGGCATGTTGTTTTCTGTAACTAATGTCTTGGAAAACAGTATACTGTTACAATCGGAAACAGTACGGGGACTGCCATATTGGCGGAATAGTTTCAAAATGAAGTAACATAATCAGAAATATTGATTTAACCTTTAACCCTTTCCCTCATATAAACGTTTTTTTCACGCATTTGCAAACAGAGTAGACCCAGATCAGACGGCTCCTAGAGGAGCCGTCTGATCAGGGTCTTCTCTATTTGCTAATAGAATTTGATAGCTCTGTGTCTTTGCTTTCTGAAATGTCTACAATGTTTCACCTTCCATATTTATTTATTACTATTGTGTTAATGAATATCCAGTAGGTATTGGAATTTGGAATAAACATACAGCAGGGAAAGGGTTAACACCATTTGCCACCATTTTGGCAACTTTGCAAATAGAGTAGACACTGATCAGATGGCAAATATTGGAGCATACATGCGTGCGTGCGTGCGTGCGTGTGTGTTTTTTTCATTATGTTTCTTATTTATGTTCTTCTGCATGTGGCGTCATTATAACTGAATTTTTCTTCATATTTAATCATCGTAAAGTGGCATAGTAAATACTATTCTGACTATCTGTCTGGCCGCTTTCCTCTAAGAGGTTCGTCCTTTTTTCTTTTAACAAACACATATGTTCGACAGCTTTGACCTGTATGACCAGGTATTACAAATTCTAAAGAGAGGTGATCCTCCGAAAGCAAAGATTGCAACACAAAAGGAGAAAATTGCAGACTCGGTTTATATTGAGTCTGTTCATGAGCATTAATTGAAAGTGCTAGATAGCTCACACCCTAGCACCGGCTTAAGCGGTATTCAATTGTCAGAACAAAAAGTACTGAAATTCATGATCTCGAAAAATCAGAAAGTATAACAGCACTGAAAATACTAAAACTCCTGTTGAAATCCTGCTACTTGACATGATAAATGCATATGCACTATCAAATGCGAGATTTTCACAGTATTATTACCCGCGGGTATCCTTTAACAGTAGCGAACCTTTCATTTCGCTACACATTCACCATCATCATCATCATGAGCATGTTCATCATCATCATCATCATCTTCCTCTTCTTCTTTGTTTTCGTCATCATCATCATTGCCATCATCGTCTTCTTGTTTTTTGTTACTCCTAATTGATTTGTAGTTGTTTCAAGCTCTGTGATAGTTGTTGCATCAAGCTGACTAGTTGCTTTCGTTTTTACATGTATCTCTCGAATAGCACTTTCCTCATCTTCACAAAGTTACAACTAATGTTCTACCCATGAATATAGACCGATTCCCTCATATGTTTAGATTCAACCTCTTTGAGTGAATCTACCGAAAAGCAGCGTTTACTAGAGGAACGGAAATAATTTGAAGCTTGCAGTTTTGAAACCAGTATGTTAAATATTTATCACAATCGTTACAAACAGTGACTTTTACAGATGCGTAGAAATGCGTGTTTATGATGGAAAGGGCTAAAACTCTCATAATTAACCCCATATTGACCTGCGTGAATTAAACCGCATATCTATTATTACACTGACTATATTCAGTCTATTGTCCTTGTCAAATACGTAAATTCGACATGATCATACACCTCCTACTCATTTGTTTTGTGGTTTAGTATAGCAATCACCAGAAACTAGATAATGTATATTAATTATCTATTTGATACAAGAATACTATGTATCACGTTTCGGCTAGCGGACCTTTATTGCGCTATGGAACCAAGGTCCATGCTTATAAAACGATTAGTTGAGTCTGAGTTCGTTCTCAAGTTTTTGATTGGTCAGATTTGAGCCTTTGGCTCAAATCTGACCAATCAAAAGCTTGAGAACTCAAATCTGACCAATCAAAAGCTTGAGAACGAAACTCAGACTCAACTAAAAGCTTTATAAGCATGGACCCTGATCTCTGCTCATAGTTGGATGTAATTCAAGTTAGACTACATCAGGGTCCATAATTATAAAACTTTCAGTTGAGTCTCAAGTTCTCAAGTTTTTGATTGGACAGATGTGAGCCAAAGGCTCAAATCTGACCGATCAAAAGCTTGAGAACTCAAATCTGACCAATGAAAAGCTTGAGAAAGAACTCAGACTCAGCTAAAAAGCTTTATAAGCATGGACCCTGATTCAATCAAGCCATTGAGAACCTACTGACAACGTATTGTGTCTCAATCTTGTGAGAAAATATTGAGAGTTGGACAAGCGGCACAAGGTCTAAAGTGTTCTCTCTGTACAGGCCTCACAGTAATTATTAGGATTTATTATAACATACATGGTTTCCGTTTTTGGTCCTTTACTTCAGACGGCCTTGCTATTAATAAAATCTTTACGAAAGAAAAAAATCAGGTTTGAATTTTCTTGTTTTAGAAAAGTATCTAAACTGTTGTTGTTGTTAGTGTTGATTTTTGTTTTATTGTTTATGGAGGCTAATGGTGATGAAACATGTCTTATTTACCATTTGCTTAATGATTATTCATACAGGGAATGGTGACATCATAAATATCAAATAGCTGGGGCTTTAAAATGAAATATGATCACTGGATAGTTTGGCATGACAGAAACTGTATAATCAAATTTATATTACTTCATTAACAAACGAAGTAGATTCTGACTAGACGTTTCCTATGGAAGTCGTCTGATCTGGGTATGTTCTGTTTGTAAAGGCATGCACATCTGTCTCTGTCAGGTAGCACAACTTGTCTGCAGTACCAGTGTTAGTCTAGTCAGTAACAGAGGCTGTAACTGACAGGTGTACCGCAACTCTTCTCCAGCTATCGACGACCTGTTTCGCATTTACAAACAGCTTGTATTAAGAGGAGACGCCGAGTAACTTGGCGCCTTATAAGAAGACCAGTTGTATATCGCTGGGCGCATAGTTTCACAAAAATTGTTCGAATAATGTATTTAATGTTGACACGTCAGAGGCAGTAAACTTAAATGCGTTATAATTCCGTCCTTCTTTCAAATAAAATAATTATAAACAGATTTAAAACATTTCTTGTTAGGTCATTCATTACGGTTAATGAATAAAATGAAATGAGAACGGGACATCATAAAAACGAAAACAACATACGGCAATACATGGCAAACTTTGGATGTGGCGTTACGTGTCGAGTGTCAACAAACAACTCGAAGTACGTTAGACACAAACACGAAACGGCATCACGACATCAGATACCACAGACAATACAAAGTTTCGACCCGCGAAATGACGCTCGGCAATGCAATATGACACAGCGATGTTGATATGGCACTGCAACGCAATATGGCACGACATGCCAGGATCCAGGATCGAGAAGTTCTCGTAAGCTCCACAAAAACCTGTCTCGATTATAAATGTTTGTTCTGTTGCGATCTTATTGTATGTAATACGACAAATGGAATACTCTTCCATTATTCAGGACTGAAACAATAATTGTATATAGTGTTCACCCTTTCCTTTATATAAACCCCTTTTTCACGCCTTTGTAAACAGAGTAGTCCTAGATCAGACGGATCCTATAGGGCCAGCTGATCAGGATCTGTGCTGTTTGGTTATGTAACATATGACTACAGTTTCTGCCTGTGTACATACTTATGCCATTATAAAACTTTTGACAATATTCATAATTACATTATATCTTACATGAATGTGCAACAGAAACAAACATGTTAAAGTGCTGCTTCTGTAAAACCCCTCGTTCACAAGCTTTTGATTGGTCAGATTTGAGCCTTTGGCTCAAATCTGACCAATCAAAAGCTTGAGAACGACCTCAGGGCGACCACTTACTAAGTACATGATGTATTTATTAAATGCAGGTGCAGAACGATAGTAACTCCTGCATGAAGGTACACATAAACATGTTTTCATTTTACATGCAATTTCCTACTGTATTAGCCAACCCGGTTGTTGTACATTAGTCGGAGAGGGGATACAATTGTCATTGACCGTCCCAAGACGGTATTTCACTCTTCTACATATTGTTTGTTTGTTATGTTTTTATGTGTGTGTGTGCGTGCGTGCGTGCGTGCGTGTGTGCGTTCGTTCGTGCGTGCGTGCGTGCGTGGTGTGTGCGTGTGTCTCCTTGTGTCTTTTGATTAATATATGTACATTTGCTGTTCTTATTTGTCGTGGTAATGTTCGGGCGACTGCGTGTTTTGTATTATGGGGTTTCCTGCATGACTCATACATGTACTTTTACTTAAGACCCAGAGGTATGACTGCTTTAGGTGTAAATGGAAAAGTAGTAAAGTCAAGTAGGCAAAGCCACATACAAGACGCTACCACCACCAAAACACCGATAGACAGCATGATACACATACACACACAATCACACACCCAAACGAACTCTCACACACGATATGAACACAGAAAACACCAACAGACACACAAGAAGCAGAGACAAACACTCCACAAATGAACAAAATTACAAGCACAAAGACGCAAGGCAAACAAAAGGAAGGGTGACAAAGAGAGTACCGCCTTGGCACGGTCAGTAGCAAAAACACCACTGGGGGTTTAAACCGGTTTACGGACGTCCTAACCTCACACTTCTCTCAACGTCACCGTAGCTTTACAAATAGTGTAAATAAAGGTATCCCCGCCGGACTTACCCACAACATAGACGACGGTGAACACAAGACAATATGTAAAACATAGCATAATAACTGTGACAATCCGTCAAATATGTATTCAATAACTTTGCTGAAGTCAGAGCACCTGCAGGTAAGCCGTTAAGGGCACGACATGGAAAAAGTAATACACGAGTCTGGTAAGCTCATCCCGTATTTGAGTTTAAGAGTATACCATCATAGAGTACTATCCTCGGTCTGTCATCGTGCAAGCAAAGAGGGAAGCGTAGCTACCGACTGTAAAAGGGTCGACAACCAAACATGCAGTGAGTTGCAATATAATGGGATCATAACCTTTCTTCTTAAAGCTTAGATCCTAAATATGGAAAAATAGTCAAACAGGGAGAGTCACACACGAAATGACACCGCCCCAATCACCATAAAACAAGAAACGGTATGGCCACAAGACAAAACATAACAGGACGCATATCAAGACGAAAAACATTAAACATTAAGCATATTAAATAACAAAATTGACCATAGGCTGAAAGCAGGGGTACCGCCTTGGAATTGTCAGTAACTAAAATAAGCTACTGGGGGAGTGGGGGACCTGGTTTACGGGTACCCAACCTCGTCCATATCCCAATTTCACCAAAGTCAAAATGTAAATAACATTCCACCTCCAGACAACTTCACAACATAAATAACGATGTCTGCCAAAACGAAATGACTTTAAAATAAAAATTAGAGGTAAACAAGCGACGTCATCATTTAAATGACGCCATAATTTAAAAGTACGAGAAAACTATATGAAACACCGGCATTTTATAAAAAATAAATCGTATGAAGATACAAATACTAGTGGAAATACAAGCTTTGCAGTGGCATTTTGTAAACAGAATTATTCCATGAAAGAATTCACAGTAACATTTTGCTAATTTTGTTGATATCTTCTATGACCCCCACTGCAATATTACACCAATTGGACTTGCTCAGAGGTTTGTAAATCATTTACCTTTCTTCTGGATAAAACATTCGTACTTTATTGGTACGAATTGTATACCGTTGGTCGCAGAGTTAAAGCGGAAGTCCCTACAATGATCGCATATTTTCAATAATATCATAAAACTTGGTATTTGTTATGCTCTATCATTATTATGAAGGTTCCCAATTTGAACTTAATATCGAAAAATGCCTCTGTGATACAAATAAAACTATTTCATCAATGCTGATAATTTTTGTTCTACAACACAATATTATCGGCCTTTTCCGTTAAATTCTTCCGCGTTTTGCCAATGCTTACGTAAAAGCTCTCTCGGAAGTGGTCGGGGAATCGCGAATAGGGCGAACCGGTACGAAACTAAAACTCAACCCGAATAAAACTGAAATTTCGGGGAGTAAAACCGGGATCGGCGATATCAAATACATGGATGTTTTGTCATTATAAACGGTACATGGATGGGGCTTTTTGCGATATACTACTTTTCAGCATATAAACAAATGAGTTTTGTAAATTTTAAGTGTTTATGAAACGCGTCAAATGTAGGGACATCCCCTTTAATTTATACTGCTGTGAGAAAGAGTTCATGTGAACCCGCAATACCAATCAGATGTCATAAAAGCCTTCATTGAAACTTCTCGAGATTTGGATGGTATGTTCAACATAGATAACCCTTTCTTTGATGTTATGATACCTACCAAAGAACTCAAATTGAAAAAGCTAACTCTTCCGACACTTAATGCAGCTTTTCTTGACCTTGGCATCACACATCAATTCGATATGTAGGTCTAGTTATGCACAGCTCCGACGAATAGGTCATATAAGAAAGTACCTCTCACCTGATGCTACCAAGACTTTGATGAACTCTCTGGTTACATCAAAAATAGACTACTGCAACTCATTGCTGCATGGAAGTTCAAAAAACACACTGCAGAAATTTCAATGAGTTCAAAACACAGCCGCCCGCATCATAACCAGGACTCCTCGATACGATCATATCACGCCTGTTTTGAGAGAACTTCACTGGCTTCCTGTTCAACATCGCATTGAATTCAAAATTCTGACACTTACGTATAAAGCCATGCACAATGAATCCGCCAAGTACATTGTCGACATGCTTGACGTGTATCGGCCCAGCAGAGAATTAAGGTCAGCACGTAGTTCCTAGTCGTTGGTTATACCAAAGAGTCGTAAGGTAAAATACGGTGAGAGAAGTTTCATGCATTCAGTTCCAAAACTCTGGAATGCATTGCCATCAGGCATTAGAGATGCAAGCTCACTGGCATGTTTCAAAAGATCCATGAAAACACATTTCTTCAACATATACTACTAGGACAGTTTAGGATAAGTAGCTTATAATCATCAATTCTCATACCTTACGATTCCTTTGCCATTGCAGCCGTTGGGATATGCTGTAGGAATCAATCACTCATTGAGCGGGTAGATAATCATGTGGTTCCTACTGGTTATTGATTTCATATTTATTGTAGATCATATTTATTGTATATCTATTGCTTATAATTCACCGACTTGTTAATCAATCATGTGGTTCCTACTAATTAGTGATTTTATACTTATTGTATATTTATTGCATATCTTTCATTGACTGTGTAGATAATGATGTGGTTCCTACCGATTAGTGGTTATGTATTTATTGTATATCTATTGCATATCTTTCATTGACCGGGTAGATAATCATGTGGTTCCTACCGGTTAGTGATTTTATATTTATTTATTGTATATCTAATGCATATATTTCATTGACTGGATGCCGTTCCTTCCGGTTTATGATTTCATATCTATTGTATAGCTTTTGTACATCCATCACTGACCGGATGGACGATCGTGCGTTTCCGTCCGGTTAGTGATTTTTATATTTATTGTATATCTATTGTAAATATTCATTGTCTGGATAGATAATCATGCTGTTCGTTCCGATTATTGATTTCATCCATGTACAGCGCTTTTGAACGCACATATTCTGTGCGAAAAGAGCGCTATATAAACGTGGTATAATAAAAAATAAAAATAATAATAATAGATCTAAAATTTGATAATGGTATGGTTTCTTTTAAAGAGACGATTTTTATTTTGGTACTGTAAATTTCCCTTATCGTTTCGCAAGGGCTTCCTGGCTATTTTAACAGTCGAAATCTAATGTTAACTGAAAAGTTACTTAAGCACGGATATAGATATCATAAACTAAGAAACACATTCTTTAAATTTTACCATCCGGCTATCCCAGCTTACATAGTGGGAGATGTTATGCTTTGATTTACAGTGAATAATGAGATCAAAATGTACGACATTGGACACCTAGGTATTGCATACAATAACATTTGAAGCATGTACATTCATAGTAATAGACCACAATTATGAAATTAATTCCCTGAATGTACAAAGCGAAATAACCATTCGCTATTAACTATTTCTCTTATATAAACGTGTTTTCAGGCATTTGCAAACAGAGTAGACCCAGATTAGACGGATCCTAGAGGAACCCTCTGATCAGGGTCTACTCTGTTTGCTGATATAATTTAATATATATTGTTCTTTATTTTCTAAATGTCTACAATATGGAAAAATAGTCAAACAGGGAGAGCCACATACGAAATGACACCGCACCAAACACCATCAAACAAGAAACGGAATAGCCACAAGACAAAACATAACAGGACGCATATCAAGACTAAAAACATTAAACATTAAGCATATTAAACAACAAAGTTGATCATAGGCTGAAAGCAGGAGTACCGCCTTGGAACGGTCAGTAACCAAAATCAGCTACTGGGGGAGTAAAAACTAGTTTACGGGTACCCAATCTCGTCATTATCCCACTTTCACCAAAGTCAAAATGTAAATAAAATTCCCCCTCCAGACAACTTCACAACATGAATAACGATGTCTGCCAAAATGAAATGACTTTAAAATAAACGTTAGAGGTAAACAAGCGACGTCATCATTTAAATGACGTCATAATTTAAAAGTATGGGAAAATATATGAAACACTTCTACACCGACATTTTATAAAAAATAAATCGCAAGAAGATATAAATACTAGTGGATACTAAATAAGTACAACTGTTTTGTTTAAAAAAGAATAAACTTGACATCGTAGACATGTACTCGATGACTATTCAGAGGTCAGAGCAGCTGTGGAGAAGTCATTTGGGGTACGACAGAACTGGCAAAATACAAATATCTAATTTCCTCCCTCCGTAAACGGGTTTAAGAGGGAATCTTCATAGAATATTAAGTCTTTTCCGTCGTCGCACAAGCAAAGAGGAAAGCATAATGACCAACTGTAAAGGGGTCGACCACCAAGCATGTAGTGTGCTACAATATAGAGGGGTCATATCTCTTTTTAATGAATTTTTTTATACTTTTGACAAACAAAGTATCAAAATATGTGTGTCCAATAATTTTTCGAAGTTTGTAAATGACATCACCGTAAAACTCCGGATGTGAATACCTAACTTTAGAAAAGTACGTAAAAGTATGTCACGTAAAAGTATGTCACACCATCAATATTATATTATAATTATTTTGTCCATGAATGTTCAGTAGGTATTGACATTTCAAATAACATAGAACAGGGAAATGGGGTAAGAAAGAGCCTATTCAAAGCGCACATTTGCTTTAATATTTTGAATAACAATCAATGCCGACTCTGATCAGGCCCAGATGTTATAATTCTTTTTGTTTGAGTGTGAGATCATTCTCAAGCATCAGCTTGCTCAGAATCTGACCAATCAGGTACTTAAAAATGATCTCAGACTCAAGATGTTTTATAACCTTGGACCCAGGATCTCCTCTGGGAGTCCTTTGATCTGGATCTACACTGTTTACAAATGACAGTACATATGGTTTTCTGATTAAAAGAGTTAATGCTTTTCGAATAGGAAGATTGAAGTTCAAAAGTCAGTGTGCACTTTATTACCCTGCAACGGCGCTGTAGATATTAAGAGTATTTAGATAATCTAATTGGAATATGCTTGTATATCTTCGCCAAACATATCATGCTACTACTCGAAAGGCTATTCGAATGAAAAGCAGAAAGATAAGGTTTGACAGAGAAATAAGACATTAAATAGACCTGTACACTTTATCTGTACAGTCCTGCTGTACCATATTACGGTGTAGGAACAAAATGAATAGCGCCTGTATACCCATTACATCACGACGAAGAAAACGACATACGTCAATACATCTCAAACTTTACTTTGGGTGTCGCATTAGGTTATACATGATTTATTTATTTTTATCATCTTATTGTATATATATTGAAATGAATTGAAGACTGATTGTATTCCATAATTCATGTTTGAGAGACACGATTTGTATACAGTAATTAAGTACAGTAAATCCATTCTAAAGCAAAAACTTAATGGATATAGATTTGTGTCCTTAAAAGCTGGGTCCATACTTATAAAGCTTTTAGTTGAGTCTGAGGTTCGTTCTCAAGCTTTTGATTGGTCAGATTTGAGTTCTCAAGCTTTTGATTGGTCAGAGTTGAGCCAAAGGCCAAATCTGACCAATCAAAAACTTGAGAACGAACTCAGACTCAACTAAACGTTTTATAAGCATGGACCCAGATGATTGATTAATACAGAATGAAAGTAATACAGAACACTCGTAAAGGTGTTTTCTGCATATAAATGTTGTCTTACATTAATCTACAACCTGCCTTTAACTCTTTCGCTGCCACATTCTGTCGTCTGTTACCTTTCAAATTTGTTTTTAATTTTCTTCATGTTTCTTTCAAAAACATAGTCACAGTAACAAACATTTACTCGGTGTTTTAGATGATTGCTTTTCAGAAACATTAATGTACAGAAGTCGTCCGTTAAAGAATTCCATGAAACGTTGTTTTAATTATGTTGATATTTTTATAATCTCCTACTGGCACAATGTTCTACGTGGATCTTGCAAAGTGTAACCTACAAACCATTTACATATATACGCACGTATGTTCGAGTACAGTGTGTAATATACGCACGTATATTGGCTCTCAGTGTATGGTTATCTACGCGCGTGCGTGCGTGCGTTTCGTGAGTGAGTCCGTTTGTGTGCGTTTGTGTGTGCGTCCGTTAGAATTTCTGTTCATAACATCATCTGAAAAGTCAAATAGGACATTACTATACAGGACAGGGTATTATTACATCGGTAAATTCATACTGCATAAATTCATACTTATAGTTGTTCTCCAGATCATTCATCTGGCGTAATAACTGTCAACACATACCGCCTGCCTGGTGATAGCTTTTACGCAAGATTTAATCCATTAAAGCGCGATAAGCGTTGTGTACAAATTACCTGTCAAAAGTCACGTGGTGTACTAAATCCCTTCGGCCCCCTTTTTAAAGGAGTTACAGTGTAGAGTTAGACAAAGACACACATGTTTAGCCCATGCTAGATTTCTAGTACTCGGGATATCCTGACTAAATTATTTTACTTTCACATAGTTACTTTTTACATTTGGACTTGTTATTTTACTGTCTGTGGATTACCACTGTTATATATTACGATCTGGAATTCCAGGATACATAATAAACATATAGAATACTATTGGAGCAGTTATCCATCTACCAACTCCACATTCTACAGTTCTTCAACTATTCTACAAACTTTCTCTACAGCTTAACAATCGAGCTATACTACAGTATACTATACCATGATGTAAAGTTATGCCTTGAAACCGCAGTAAAAATGGCTACTTAAATTTGGATCAATTGCAAATTTGACGACATCCGATTTGATCAAGCTTTTGATCGGGTGTCAAACAGTTTGGATCCTGATGAGAGACTAATGTATTCGTCGTCTCATTCAAACTTAATATGCAAGCCAGATCACCAGTTGCGGGACATTTGTAAAATGGAATGATCAAGGTCCATGGTAAATAGTGTTTTATAAGACGATATGGTTTTGCTTTGAAGCGATCAAAGGACACAGTTTATTTTGCAACAATGGCATCTGAACGATGAGACAGTTCACACGCACAGTAATAGACCACGATTATAAGATCAAAGATCCAAAGTCGCACGTTTAGCTTATTGCTCTGTGATATACAAGCTGTAGATAAGAGGAGTACAGTAAAACATCGCTACACCGAACATTTAATTTACAATAAATTTCTCGCTTCTCAGATGTGCTAGATAACCTGAGTTGCTAAAATTAGGAGTATTAAAAATCCTTATCTGGAACACCCCTTATTTGGTGTATTCATACGCGCGATTAGACGAAAATCAATACAAGGGAAGTCACACTTTAAAATACTTCTAAAATATCTACAGTTAATGTTTTAAAACCCTATTTAATTAACCGAAAACGTAGTTTTGTGGTCCCTTCGCCTTTTATATGTTACACCAAAACGTGGAGCGCATGGTAATTTCATCACAAATGACGTCATTTAGCATCCCACTTTATGAAACTGTTTATTGCTGCCATTTGATACGGAAGTCACACTACGCAATGGAAAGTAGTACGTTACAAGTTTATTTACTTTTCATTGGTAGGAGGGCTGATTTATCAGGACTTGTGACAATATGGTGGGATTGTAATTTTTGGTTTATGAGTGTAAAACAGTATGTTTGGAATAATACAATTTTATATAGTTGGTAACAGGTCGACAGGTTTGTTTCCACTGTATAATTGTTTGTATTGTGGAAATAAAATAGTAGAAAATTAGTTCTCTTATGGTCGGGGCTAATACAAAATGCAATACCATATCGGAAAGATAATCAACTATAACCGCCGAAGAAATGTTGAGTGTTTAAAGATGTTGCGAGACCGACAACTGTCATATTCGGGCAAATTACAACCGTTTCGATAAGTGACGGGGCTTGATTAGTTAAGATATATTTCGATGAAAAATCAACTAAAATGTCAGTTTCTTAAATAAAGGATCAGGGACACGGAACTGAAAGAGCGTGGGTTGGCTACTATGGCTATCCGACTAGAATCGCCCCTTCTTAAAAGAGATCCAGGGTTAAGACTTGCCGAACACTTGCTTTGATTAAAAAATCGGATAATGATACCTTATTTAAAGCGTGATGGTTGAATGCAGTATGCTGTTGTGAACTGTAATAATAGTCAGAAGAGATATTGTGCCGGGATACGATTAGAAAGGTGCATTATGAGAGGTCCACAATGCTCTACATTCTTTAGCGGCCGGGGAAATTCGCCAACAGTGGTTAAAACTATCGAAAGAGAAGGCTTTAGTCCACTAAAAACAACAGTGGTGTGTATTTCTTTCAATGCTATCATTATTTGTTTATTATAGAAATATATGAAATCTACGCAACCCAACCAATGTCCGAGGCCAACAATCGCCACTTGTCTTTACTGTAAGGTAGACAAAACATTGCGTACACAGTGTTGTCATTTACTTGAACCCATTCAGTCTTGGCGACGAAACAGTAATTAAATTTGCCTTTTTTCAATGCCTTTGCAAACAGAGCAGAGCCAGATTAGAGGGCTCCTGTAGAAGAGGGCTCTGTTTAATTCTAAAGGTTTGTCATACTCAAAATGCCCTTATTAATAATGCCATTCTGAAAGTTCTGTTAAGTAATATTCGTAAAGTTATTATTTCTTACAAGAATATTCACGAGGTAAATGGTCAAAACCAATTATAAACATGTTTGTGTACAAACTGTCATATTGGCAACCACTTGTCAACAACTGGTGTGCATCAACAATGTACTTACGTAAACACGTTACGTACTATATCGAAGAACACAAAGCGAAATGTTACAAATGAGCTGATGTAAACATCTTTATTTGCTAACTTTGGTTGTTTATTAGTGCGATTGTTATGTGGGATGGTACATCTCTTATTATCAGTTCACCATTATTTCAATTATCACAACATAATACGAGAATGTTTGTCAAGGAATAGCAAACTACATTGTACCTTTTATAAGAGCTATATTCAATCCCATATTTATTATTGCAACTTTGTGCGGTCTAGATTTTCTAATACCTGTCTTGCTAAGGTTGAGAAACTCAAATACAGAGCATGTAAGGTTATTGTTGATTATGAATACGATGATATAAAGCAGTCCGTGAATGATCTTCATATTTTGACTATGTATGAATGCTAAATTATGTACAAAGTTTCAAAGAATACATGTCCTCTGTACATTAACAAACTTTTTCAAAGGAGACATAACGAGGATGAAACAGTTCCATTTTAAGATCTACAAGCTTAAAAATTATTTACTTCCTCAGCCGAAACCCGAAATGTACAGAAAGAGAATTGCTTCTGCCGGACCGACTATTTGGAACTGTCTTCCTCAACATATAAGGATTTCTTCATCTCCGGCAGTATTTCATAAAAGTTGTAATATATAGTCATATGGTCAGGGGACTTCTGATGAAGCTCTAATCTCATGTGTTAATATTGTCTTTGTTTTATTTCTACATTATATACATTGAGCATTTTCTGTAAATATCTGTACATTATAATATTTTTGAGGGCCGCAAGGGAGAATAGTTGCTTGACGGTACTAATAGTGTTACTCTCTTGAAATAAAGTAAGTATTATAATTATTACTATTATTGTTGTACAGGAAGAGAATTGATTCTGCTGGGTCGACTATTTGGAATTGTCTTCCTCAACATATAAGGATTTCTTCATCTCCGGCAGTATTTCATAAAAGTTGTAATATATAGTCGTATGGTCAGGGGACTCTCTTGAAATAAAGTCTTTATTATGATTACTATATGTTGTTATTTGTTATTATTGTTATTATTATTATTATTATTACTATTATTTTTATTATCATTATTATTATTTATTGTAATCATTAGTATTATATGTATGGAGATAATGGTTCACGTGTCAAATACGCCAATGTGCGTCGTTGTCTTCGAAGCCGCCTACAGTGAATTCAGAACAATGATGATGTTCATTTTTAACGATTAACAGGATGAACGTCATTAGTTAGCGACAGGTATTCAGTTTGGAGACTGTTAACAAGAATATGCCAGTTTGACTAGAAGCAATAATGTTCAAGTATAAATAATTTTCGGAAGTAAATGTTAGCTTGAGATACCCTTAGCAGTTATTTCGCCTCTGACGTTTTACTTGGCTACCCTAGATTACATAGTTTTATGTTTTATTTACACTGTTTGACTTTTAGGGTGGGGACGGAATAAGTGTGAGGTTGGGCGCCCATAAACCGGTTTAACCCCCCAGTGACTTTTGTCACTGACCGTTCCAAGGCGGCACTTCCATATTCCCCCTATTGTATGTTTGTTTTGTCTTTGTGTGTCTCTTGATGTTTTTATAGTTATGTACATTTGCTGTGTTTTCTTATGTTGCTGTTCGGGCGACTGTTTGTTCTGTATGTGGTGTTTCCTGCGTGACTCATTTTTGTACTTTTTATATTGACTTAGGAACTTCTAATTTTACATGACGAGTGTATCATGTAACTCTGTACTGTACAACCAGGGGCGTAGCTGGTGATAAGCACTTACGCACGTACGTTACATCAATTTGAAAGGTGAAAACATTACTATGGCGAAAATGGAACAAACCTCGAATGCTAAGGGGATAAATGTGCATACACTTTCTGTCTTGTCTTGTAAGCTTTAACCCATTACCTCATTTTGACGCCTCATGACGCATGTGTAAAAGTCATCTTTTGAAACCATTGTGATAAATAGAGCAGTTGACCTATAGGAGTAAATGATCTATGTATCACAATGGTTTTAAAACTACACAACTCCAAAATTTCCCGAGAGACCATGCCCTCCGACTCCTATAGCCACGGCACACAAATTACATTTAGATCTAGCTACGCTCCTGCCAATACGAGCTTTAAAAGATACCTTATGTAAACCTGTCCATACGTATTATTATTGCATTATCCGTTTACCTTAAATATTGTCGCTTAATGCATAATGACAGTAACTAATCTAAAATTAGGGGTGTCTGTACATCAGCTGGTATTTAAAATGCATCACTGCTCGTGCCCCCTAGCATCAGCCGGTATTTAAAATGCATCACTACTCATGCCCCTAGCATCAGCCGGTATTTAAAATGCATCACTACTCATGTCCCCTAGCAGCAGCCGGTATTTAAAATGCATCACTACTCATGCCCCTAGCATCAGCCGGTATTTAAAATGCATCACTACTCATGTCCCCTAGCAGCAGCCGGTATTTAAAATGCATCACTACTCATGCCCCTAGCATCAGTCGGTATTTAAAATTCATCACTACTCATGCCCCTAGCATCAGCCGGTATTTAAAATGCATCATTACTCATGCCCATAGCACCGGCTAAATCGGTATTGAATTTTCATAACTAACAGCATTGAAATTTATGGACCCGAATGGCCAGAAAATATAACAACACTGATAATGAAAAACACTGATTTGATGACTGCTGTAATGAGCTGTCTGATCTGGGTCCAATCTGTTTGCTTATATATTATATATATATATATATATATATATCATAATTTAGTTTCTGTCATAGCTAAAGTATCATGTGGTCATATAACATTATAAAAGGAACTAATAAATACTATTAATGTCACTGTTCCTTATATAAGTATTCATGACGTTAAATGGTGATGTAGTCATAAAGTGTTTTCCCTGTCGTGCCCTTAACGGCTTCCCTGCAGGTGCTCTGACTTCAGCAAAGTCATTGAGTACATATTTGACGGATTGTCACAGTTATTATGCTATGTGTTACATGTTGTCCTGTGTTCACCGTCGTCTATGTTGTGGGTAAGTCCGGCGGGGATATCTATATTTACAATATTTGTAAAGCTAGGGTGACTTTGAGAGAAGTGTGAGGTTAGGACGTCCGTAAACCGGTTTAAACCCCCAGTGGTGTTTTTGCTGCTGACCGTGCCAAGGCGGTACTCTCTTTGTCACCCTTCCTTTTGTTTGCCTTGCGTCTTTGTGCTTGTGGTTTGTTCATGTTGTGGAGCGTTTGTCCCTGGTTCTTGTGTGTCTTTTGGTGTTTTCTGTGTTCATTTCGTGTGTGTGTGTGTGTGTGCGTTTGGGTGTGTGGTTGTGTGTGTGTGTGTGTGTCATGCTGTCTATCTGTGTTTTGGTGGTGGTTGCGTCTTGCATGTGGCTTTGCCTGCTTGACTTTACTACTTTTCCATTTAGTTAACACATTGTACATAGTGTTCGTGTATAGTATACACTCTTTGTCTATCATGCTGAAAATTACACGTCTGCCAAAACTCTGATAGCAATCGTAATTTCCGGGTAGTCATGGGTATCGAAATTTCAAGGACTCTAAATTGATGGGCAGATAAGAATACCGATCGTTCAAAGAATTTTTACCTATGGACAATCTCATTCATTGCTACTGTAAAATCAAGGACTCTTAATTTAAAAGCAGTTGTGAATATCGAATGTTCAAGGGATCTTAATCTATAAATACTCTTAGTTTATGGGCAGTCATGGATATCGTAAAATCAAGGAATCTTAACTCAGAGGCAGTTATTAAGTTCACAATTCGGGGAAACTTAATGGATATTGAAAGTTTAAGGAATCTTATTTTATGGGTAGTCAAATATCTACAGTTCAAAGAATCTTAATCTAAGAACAGTCATGAATATAGAAACTTCAAGGAGTCTTAATTTACCGGAAGTCATGTATATCGAATGTTCAACAGACATCATAACACATCGGAAGGTCATGATTATCGAAAGTTCAAATAGTCTTAATCTACGGATAGTCTTACTGTATGTGCAGTCATGAATATCAAAAGTACAAAAATGAGTCATGCAGGAAACACCACATACAGAACAAACAGTCGCCCGAATAGCAACACAAGGAAACAGTAAATGTACATAACTATAAAAACAACACGAGACGCACAAAGACAAAACAAACACAATAGGGGGAAGATGGAAGCACCGCCTTGGAACGGTCAGTGACAAAAGTCACTGGGGGTTAAACCGGTTTATGGGCGCGCTTATTCTATCCCCACCCTAAAAGACAAACAGTGTAAATAAACATATCCTCTCTCCGACTTATCTACAACAACCGCGACGGCAAATACAGTGGTAAAGTGCATGTATAACGAAAACATTTAAGTGAACAAACTGTATCCACCTATCGCTGGTGTACTCAATGATTGAGCTGCAAACAGAGTAACTGTAGAAAAGTAATAAAGGGTACGACAAAAACGAAATAGTACAGATATCCGACGTTCTCCTTCCATTTCTGGATTTAAGAGGTCGCCTTCATAGAGTACTAAACCTTTCTTGTCGGCGTACATGCAAAGAAGCCAGCGATATTGCCAACTGTAAAAGGGTTCACAACCAAACATGCAGTATGTTGTAGTACTACAGGATCATATCCCTTTTTAATGAATTTTTTAACATATTTGATGAACAAAGTGAGAAAATGGGTATGTCCAATAATTTTACGAAGCTTGTAAATCACATCACCATAAAGTTCAGGATGTGAAACACCGTGTCGCAGAAGCTCCTTGAGATTAGATTGTACTTGCCAATAAGCGAGAGATTTCGATAGTAAAATTTAGAAAAAGTTTTTCTTAGTTTATGGTATATATATCCTTGCTTAAGCAGTTTTTCAGTTAATATGAGATTTCGACTGTTAAAATCGTCAATAGATGAACAAGCTCTAGCAAAACGAATAAGTTGGAGATATATAAACCTCGTAAGATGGAGCACGGGGAACATCCCCGTCAAGATGAGGAAAATTAACAATATTAAAATCAAAATCATCTCTTTTGTCTTAATATATCAATATATCTTCAATATATCTTAATCTACGGATAGTCTTATTCTATGGGCAGTCACGGATATTGAAATGGCAAGGGATCGTAATTCATAAGCGATCTTGAATATCGACAACACAGGGAATTTTAATGAAAGGGCACTCGTAAATATAAATTCAAAACATCTTGATCCACAGAGAGTCGTGAATATGAATATTGAAACTTCACGAGCAGTCACGAACATCGGAGGTTCAACTAATGGGAAGTCACGACTATCGAAAGTTCAATTAATCTTCATCTATAGGTTGTCCTAATTTTGGGGCAGCCTTGAATAGTGTAAGTTCAATGAACATCAATATATGAACAGTCATGAAATGAATTATAGGCAGTCAGGGTTTGCACTGTTTGACACTATTCAGAATCAATAATATGTATTGCATTACAACAACAAACACCATAGGCCCGGGTCAGATGCCATGCTTTTAATGAATGACCGTCATGGATCCACACTTATTGCAATAGCGTATGGTTGGTTTTCCCATAGCAGAGCTCAAATTTATTTTTTTACATTGACCAAAATTTTATAATCCAGTTGTCACAGGCTGTAGACTCTGATGTTAAAGTTTTGATATAAACAGAGTAGACCCAGATCAGTCAGATCCACAACAAAAGACCTGATCCGTATCTACTCATTTTGTGAAAGGCATTAAATGAGGCAGAGGGCTAATTTAACATTGTGTTTTGTTTTGTATTATACTATGGCCATTGTGGCAATATAAACCACATGTATATTGTAACCCGACTTGGTAGAAATAGTAACCCGACTTGGTAGAAATATCTAAGGTCGAAGTTAGACAATCGTCTGACATTTACCCTGCCAGGCAAATCGTCTAACGTCGAAATTGGAACCTTATTAAACATGTTCCCTACTTGATAAAAATGTTTAATGTCAAAATTGGACAATATTTTGACATTTTCGACATTATGGAAAAAGCCGTAGTGTCGAACGTCGAAATTTGACATTTGTTTAACATTATGGAAAAAGATGTAGTGTCAAACGTCGAAATTAGACATTTTTCGACATTTAGATTTGTTAAATGCCTAATGTCGAACTTACACATGTTTTCGACAATTTCTGTCGAAGGTCGAATGTCGTGCAATCTTCACGAACCTGTTGCTATCAATACAATATTTACGAAATAATAAATCACGTTAGAGTTTTATTGTTTTAGAAAAGTATCTAAACTATTGTTGTTGTTAGTGTTGATTTTGTTTAATTGTTTATGGAGGCTAATGATAATTAAACATGTTTTATTAATCCTTGGCTTGATAATTGTTGAATGGTGACGTCGTAAATATTAAATAGCTGAGGCTTTAAAGTGAAATATGATCACTGGATATTTTGGCAGGACAGAAACTGTATAATCAAATTTATATTCATTACCAAACGCAGTAGATTCCGACGAGACGTTTCCAATAGAAGCCGTCTGACCTGGGTCTATTATGTTTGCAAAGGCATGCACATCTGTCTCTGTCAGGTAGCACAACTTGTCTGCTGTACGTTGCACAAGTGTTAGTCTGGTCGGTAACAGAGGCTGTAACTGACAGGTATACCTCAACTCTTCTCCAGATATCAACGACCTGGGTCCATGCTTATAAAGCTTTTAGTTGAGTCTGAGTTTCGTTCTCAGGCTTTTGATTGGTCAGATTTGAGTTCTCAAGCTTTTGATTGGTCAGATTTGAGCCAAAGGCTCAAATCTGACCAATCAAAAGCTTGAGAACGATCAGAAGAGACATCGAGTAACTCCGTGCCTTATCAGAAAACAAGCTGTAAATCGCTGGGCCAATAGTTTCACAAAAACCTGTTCGAATCAAGTATTTGATATTGACACGTCAGGCAGTACACTTAAATGAGTTATAATTACATCCCAAAATCAACTGAAATAAAATAGGTCAAATTACGAGTAACAAGAATGAAAAACATTTTCTTGTTCTGTCATTTAATACGGTAAATGGACTAAATCACTAAAAGCACGGGACGTCGCAACAAAGAAAATAACATATGGAAATATATGGCAATCTTTACTTTGGGTGTGGCGTTAAGTGTCGAGTGTTTTATGTTGTGCGTTTTGGAAGATAATTTTGAGACATCAAGACTAACAACTCGAAGCACGTTGCACCAAGACACAAACATGAAACGGCATCACGACATAAGATACCACTAACAATACAACCTTTCGACGCACGAAATGACGCTCGCCGCTCGGCAATACAATATGGCACGGCAATGTTGACGTAGCACTACAATACAATACCGGTATGGCACGACTATGCGATATGGCATGGCATGCCAGGCTCTCTGATCAGGAAGTAAGCTCTACAAATATCTCTCTCGATTTTGATTATACTTGGTTGTTCTGTTACGATCTTAATGTATATGATAAGATAAAATGGAATACTTTTTCCATAATTTAGGTCTGAAACAATAATGGTATATAGCATTAACCAGTTCCGTTATATAAACGCCTTTTCATACATTTGCAAACATAAGAGTCCAGCTCAGACGGCTCTTATTGTTTATATCTGCGGCATTATATCTCATATGAATACAGCACGGAACGGGTTTAAGTGCTGTAAAACCCCATTTGAGCGACCACGTAATGAATACACGGCGGTGTCTTTAAAAGCAGGTGGTTGATTAATGCAGAGCGGTATTAACTTCTGCATAACAGCTGACCTACATTAAAGTACTTTAAGACCAAGGCTTA